>CACVKS010000920.1:0-18713 GCA_902749335.1 Acanthamoeba triangularis
GGGGTGAAGTTGCGACGGAGAGTTGCGGGGTGGGGGTACTTTGGCTGCTTGAGGGATTTCGCTGACTGAGGACCCGAGGAGGAGAAGCTTCTTCTTTCTGTCTCCCTTTTTGTCTGCCGCCGGTTCCTTCTTGTCCGAGGCTTGTCCATCTGAAGAGGTTCTGTGTTGCCGGGATGTACGAAGAGAGTTGATTGATTATTTTAAGGAGCGCCCTTTGTTAGGAGGGGGCTGTAAGTAAAGATGCAAGAAGGGACACGAACTTGCCACGAGGGCTAAGCATGTTCATCTTGGCCCCCAGGGCGGTGAAGATGGCGTGGGGCAGGCTGCGTGGCGTACGTCCGTGTGGCGATGGCAATGAGTTGTAATAACAAATAAAAATAATGAAAGCTCTGCCAAGTTCCGCTCTCGACACCGGGACACAAACAAGAAGGTGAGCGTCTCTTGAGCAGCTTGGGAGACTATTAACACTTTTATTACACTCACGCGTTTACATTGCACTCCTTCGGGAACAGTTGAAGGACCAAGAGAGGAGCTCGGCCTCAGATGCCTGAGAAGTTGGGCTTGTCGCCGGTGCCCTTCTGCACACCACGCTCGGTCTCCTTCTTGGGCGCGTTGATCTGTGGGCAGGCAAAGGGGTGAGCTCACCGGCGGCCAAAGAAAGAGGGGAGGGGGAGGGACATACGGCGGTCTGCTGGAACTTGTCCACGATGATGGCGGGCTTGGGGGCTGAGCCACCCGTCGCGGGTGCAGAGGAGCCGCTCGCGCTCTTGATGTTGAAGCCGTAAACGTGACCCTTGGATGCCATTGTCTGGTTGTTGTTTGTGGGGCAGAGATGCAAGAAGAGACAAGAAGCAAGCCAACAGCCCCAAAGCAAAAGGTCAAGCCAACCAATTCATTTCGAGAACGAGACGAAAAGAAATACATAAAGAAAAGAAAATGGCCAATATTATTTTGGCGCGAAAGCAGAGGCACCGTACACAAATCAACAAGAGGCCGATTGAAGACGCAAGAGGAGGAAAATGGCGGAATTTATCTACTACGAGAAGAACCCAGCTACAGATAAGAAGTGCGTCGTAAAATTAACGAATAATTTCTCAGCTCATCGTTGGATTAACCCCAATTCGTGGTGTAGAGCCAGTGGGCGAGGACGAAAGAAATCGTTCGCCCCCGTACGGCGCGCAAAGGTCGAGGATAGCATAGGTAAGACGTCCCTTCTTCTCCCTCTATGCACGATGCAATCTCACCACGCCTTGATGGCAGAGAATGAGATCGAGTTGCCGTTCCAACGCAAGGGAGATCCAACACAACCAACAGAAGATGAAGAAAAGGAAGAGATGGAGACACCGCCGCAGACGTCAACGGGTACGGGCAAGACAACCAAAGCGAAGGTTGCAGAGAAAGGAAAGAAGGGAGATGAAGCACTGGAGGCTCGGCCCACTCCACCAGTCTCGTCGGCGTCATCGAGGCCCCCTCTTCCTTCGAGTACCACCTCTGTTGAGAAGGACGAAGCGCCGACAGGAACCGAGAAGACAAAGAAAACAACGACGAAAGTGGTGAAGAAGGTGGTGAAGAAGACGGCGGCACCGAGCGATCCGGCCTTTGTGCGGGAGAAGGAGCGCTTTTTCGCCCACTTCCGCACGACAGTCGAGGAACTCCTCAACACCCACGCTCCGCTCGACAAGTCCGTGACTGGCCGAGCGCGCGAAGTCAACACCAAAGGTTTGCTCTTTTCATGTGACGCTTTCAAGAGCTCGCTATCGTGGTGTTAGCGACGAGCTGACAATGGCCATGGTATTTATTTCACACGCGCCATTATAGTGCAAGAGATATGCGGCGAGTTCCTGGCAGACGCTGAGACGACGCCGGTGCCCACCAAGCTGATACCCGAAGAGGAGTATCAGCGACATCAACGCGAGGAGGAGGAGAGGCTCGCGCAGAGCCACGCCCGGCAAGTGCGATGCGCCAAGCTCCGGCAGCGAAGCGACCTCCTGCGCAAGGAAATCGAGCGGTACACTTCCAAGCGACTCCTGCGGTCGGTCATCACGCATTGTCTGCTGACCTCTTCCATCTTGTCCACGTGGTGAACAATATTCGGCACCGACGGTAGACAAAAGAAGGAAGCCGCGCAGTGGGAGGAGGTGCGTAAGGTGTACGCCAAGAAGAGCGAGGAGGTCAAGCGGGCGCGGGAGAAGGCCGCCGAGCACGAGGAGACGATGGCCAAGCGGCTCAAGACGGGCGAGACCGACTATCCCGATTTCCTGAGCAAGGAGGACCGAGACATGCTCCAGCGGCTCAAGTTCACTCCGATGGACGTGGAGAGGGCCACCCAGACCCTTTCGCTGCAGGTACCACTCACCATCGCCTGCGTGTGTGTGTGTACGCCCATCGACTGAATTTGCGTGCGTCGGCGGCCATCCAGGTGGCCTACTTGAATGGCACGCTGCGGGAGATCAAGCACTTCGACGAGGTGGCGAACCACTATGTGAGGAGCGCGCTCGCGTCGCACCACCGCCAGTGGCAAAAGGAGAGCGCTGGGGGCGATGGATCGGCCCCCAACCCGCGAGTACTCATCCGCGACATCACCAAAGCCACCACCGGCTCAACGTAGCCCATCGTGCCACATCGATGGAGATGGCCAATCGCATAATCAACGTTGTAAAAATCATGCTTGCACCACTGAAGGGTGGCGTGCAAACGAGGAACAGAAACAGAACGCACGAAGGAGCACAAGAGAAGGCGACGCCGACCTTTCTCTTTTTCGGGTGTAAAATACAAAATTAATTATAATTTTATTCCAGTAATTATTTGAAGAAGTGATAAAGGTTTGGCGGGAAGCAAGGTTTCTGGAACCACACATCGAACGCGTGAACATCGACAGATGGCCGACCTCGCAGCATTCAACCCTTTCTCCTCGGCCCAGGCCGCTACGCCTTTCCTCTCGTCGACCAGCGACGCGAATGTGTTTGATGCTCGCCCCGCAACGGACGTATTCGCCACATCGCTCCAAGATTTTACGAACCCGGGGGCGTCCTCTGCATCGCCACCGAGCTTCTTCAGCAACAGCGCCTCAAGCGCGCAGTCCCAAGCGGTTCATTATGCGCCGCCAAGAAGAAGGGAGCTAGAGGCTGCAACACCTAAGCCATCGTCACTTAGTGCGGCAACATCTTCCTCAAGAACCACCCAGAGCAGTGTCACCGTCTCCGCCTTTTGGGCACACCCCGTCAGCGGCTGTACTTCCCTCCCCCCAGTCACAAGTTGGCCAAAGCTGAAGACTCACCTGTAGTACACAGCTTTCAAGCTGGCCAACGGAGGCACACCCCAGAACGCCACCACGCGGATGCTTCTGCTCGTGACCAAGCTGCACAAGAACGGCGTCTTGAGCGCCGAGGCGAAGGGCCGCGTCAAGGTACCTGCCACTCGCCCACCCACGTTCGTGCTGCTGGCGTCTGACGAGAGAGAGCCCCCAGGATCAAGTGCTGCGTGGCACCATCACCGAGGCAGAGCTGCAGCAACAGTATGGCAGCACAGCTGCGGTATAGCCCGTGGCTCATTTTGGCGTGTTCTACGAACTCCCAGTAACCCTCTCGTTAGGTGCAGGTACCCTTAAGCAACTTTTTCGCTCAGCCCACGTTCAACCCCTTCGCGCCTTCAGCCAAGAAGCACCAAGGTGCGCTCGATACCTCTTGGTCCATCGTTGTCTGAAGTCTAACCCTTTCCACCTTGCTTATCTCTTTCTTCAGAAGCGACGTGGTCGACCGTGGAGGGCACCCTTCTCGTGCTTGATGGCGACAGCATCCAGCCTTCGTCCAAGATCGCTTCATTTGACATGGTACGGCCGCTTCGCTCTCACTTTTGTGGTAGTAATCCGGGCATGCCACGCGGTTAACAGGTCCACTCCAATTTCCTAACAGGACGACACCTTGATCACGCCCAAGTCTGGGCGATCCTTCGCCACCGGCCGGAATGACTGGAGGTGGTGGACCACGAGTGTGCCCCAGCGGTTGACTGAGCTGCATCAGCAGGGCTACAAGCTGGTGATCTTCACCAACCAGGCGGGCATCGCCAAGGGCAACGCCCGCGCATGCGACATCCAGGGCAAGATCCAGGACCTCGCCGCCGAGCTGGGCCTACCCCTGCAGGCCTTCGTGGCCACCAGCGAGGACAAGTGGCGCAAGCCCTCGCCCGCCATGTGGGACCACTTCGTCAAGCACCACAACGGGAACGTTGCGGTCGACATGCAGCAGTCCTTCTACTGCGGCGACGCTGCCGGTACGCAATCGCCTTCCACGAGTTTAGTTACACCCACCCAATTGACGTGTATGTTGTGTGTGGCGCCCAATTAGGCCGACCCAAGGCGTGGGACGGCAACGCCCACACGGCAAAGGACCATTCGTGTAGCGACAGAAAGTTTGCCCGCAACATCGGCGTCCCGTTTCAGATCCCCGAGACTTGCTTCATGGGCCGGCCCGACGCCCAACACTTTGACTGGGGCTCTATTGAGCCGGCCACCGCCATGCAAAGCGCGGGTATGCGCTCCTCTTATCTACGTTCTGCATTGTGGCACGAGGCCTCACAGAGTTGATGGCTTCGAATCAGGCGCGAAGGCCTACGAGGGCAACCTCACCACCGCGTCGCAGGAGATGATCATCTGCGTTGGATTCCCTGGAGTACGCTCATTCTTCTTCACCCAGTGGGTGCAGTTCGCAAACCCTTGTTCTAACGAGACACCACCACACCGGGAGTAGTCGGGCAAGTCCACGTTCACCAAGCGCAACCTGATACCGCAAGGCTACGTGCACATCAACCAAGACACTCTGCATACGAGGTCGGCTTGCATGCAAGCCACGGAGAAGGCACTCGCCCAGGGCAAGAGGTGCGAGACGCCGCTTCACTCACTCTTCCCAAGCAGCCCATAAAGGCGTGCGTAGGCTTACCGTTCTGGTCCATGGCCCAGTGTGGTGATCGATAACACCAACCCGAGTGACAGTGCGCGCGCCCTGTACATCAACATTGCCAAGGAGCGAGGTACCCTTGCTCGCCTCTTTTCTTATGTGTGCGATGTAACTCATCAACGTTGATGTTCCTGCACAGGCGTGCCTGTGCGCTGCTTCTCCTTCAAGACGCCGATCGAGCTCGCGCAACACCTCAACATCTATCGCGAGGTACCACCAACCAAGGTGCCCTGAGGTGCTCTTTTCAGCTTCGTGTGACATCTCTTTCCCCAATCGCAGAACCTGTCCGGCCTGAAGCGTGTGCCTGGTATCGCCTACAACATGTACGCGCACCCGATGCGATGATTGGCACGGCTCCATCTCTATCGCTCTGCGCTCACGCACCCAACCTCCACAGGTTCAAGAAGCAGTACGTGGAGCCACGCCTCGCCGAAGGCTTCACCGAGATCAAGCCAATCACCTTCGTGCCTCAGTTCGACAACCCCGACCAGGAGAAGCTCTTCCACCAGCTCTCCTGACCCGACCTTGCCTTGGCGTCGAAGGAGGCCATGCCTCTCATTTATTAGAGCAACAGGCACATTCCACAGACTACCAAGAAATGAGCGGCACGCGTAACATTCCGGCTTTCTGATTGCTGATTGGCCGTTCACTAGAAATCCAATGAAAACGAAGCTGCTTTCTTGCGGAAGCAGTGCCGAAAACGGAAGAGGCAACGGAACCCCCCCCCCCGATGCCTCTACAAAACCCAAACGCAGGCAATAGTCTACACACCAACCACAACACACACAACACCACAACACCTCTTCATCTCAGACACCACGCGTAGAAGAGCATAACACACCACCGCACTACCCGAGATGTCGCACCACGTACGAGTCGCCGATAGGAAGGGGCACGAGGGTTCGCCCAGGAAGGGCGCTGGTCCTGCTAAGCACATGGGTTTCGACAGGCACTCTGGTATGTACAGCAAGTACTCTCTTTCTTTCGAGATCTTTTCGATTCATTCGCTCATTAGGAGAGATTGACCCGGCTTGTCTCATTCACCTTTGTTTTCTCAACAGGCATGGTTGGTCGGGGCTTGCCCAAGAAGGGAGGCTTTGCTGGCTGGGGCCGACCGGGAGAGGAGGACGGCGTGGACGTGCTCGACGAGAGGGACCCCAACTACGACGACCTGGGCGAGGAGTTCGAGGAGGAGGCCGCGGGCGGCGCTGTGGCTGTGGACAACCCGCCCAAGGTAGTTGTCGATAAGCTGCCAGCTGAGGAGGCCGTCGCCCCCTCCGTGGCCCCCGCCTCCGAGCCCTCGCAGCCCGAAGCCCACTAATGGCCTTCCCTTCTCATCACATTGGCTGTGTGGGTCCAGCCTCATGTACATACCCAATAGAGAAGACGAATTATACACCCTCCAACTTGTGCCCCTTCTTCTACCTGTGAAGTTATTGGCCGGCGCCGTCTTCTGCGTAGCGAGTTGTTTTCCGCGGTATATTGAGTTGTTGCCTTGAAGAGACCCACTATGGTGCTAGCGGTTGCGCAAGTACGACACACCACTAGGTTGACTTCCTTGGACATTGGACCTAGCCTTATAGCCTAAGAACACTCTGAGAGTTAACAACCACAACTTCATCTCATGAACAGAAAGAACTTCCATGGTGAAGTGTGCTGTATTTGGTGTAAAGGTCTGGTCGATGCTATGTACACACAGGTCCCTTACGTGCGCCACGCGGCCTCTGCTCTGCAGGAGGGGAAGACGGCGCTCTTCAGTTGTGACTACTGGGCGGACAGGCTCGTGGTGGCACTGGAGCCGCTGAGGCTGAGCTTGGCGTGATTGCCAGCCTTGTTGGCATCCATGCGGGTGCCGGTGACGACGGACTTGATGGCCTCGACGCCGTACTGGAGGGGCTTCATGACGCCGGTCGAGTCCCAGTATTCGCCCCACTGGGTCTCGAGCTCGAGCAGGGTGAGATCGTCGAGCTTCTTGTCCTCGGGGAACCACTTCTTGAGCTTGTCGCTGTTGGCACTCCACAGCTCCTGCTTGAGTGAGTTGTCGTTCTCGACGCGACCCTTGCCTGCGAGGTGGGTGAGAATCGATTTGTTTGCTCAACAATAGAGGAAGAGGTGCAGAGCGTTGTACCGGCAAGGGAGATCCACTTGTCCTTGTCCTGGAAGGTGGCGCAGAGCTTGTTGTTGATCTTCATCTCCTCGATCTTGGGCGCGCAGAACTCGGTGAAGAACCAGAGATTGAGCCCCTCGTCGACCCTGGCCACCACCATGGGGCGTGCGTGGAACTGGCCCGTCTTGCCGCACTCGCTGACCATCATCGCCGTATCGAATCGGGTCAGCAGATCGGCCATACGCTCCTTGGGCTGGTAATCGGTCGTCGTGGGTGCTGTGTTGTCGGACATGCTTGCTTCTTGTTGTGCAGAGTAGTAGTTGCTATTGTTGTTTGAACGGCCTCGCTGTCAGCTTATTTATAAGAGGGCTCAGCTGACGATTTGAAACGCAAGATCGGTTGACATTTGCTCCATCTATCCGCCGCCGCAAGCCGACAGAGCCTCGCCGGCTTCCCTTCGTCCTTCCCTTCGCTTCTCCCGCCTTGCCGCGCTGACCCCAGCTGATCACCATTTCCTTTCCCTTTTCTCTTTTTACAGTGGCTTTGCAGAAAAGAAAATCATTTTAAATATAGAACATGGAGGCCATGGAGGCTGGACAGCAGGAAGAGGCTCTCGATGAGAAGAAGGAGGAACTACAGCAGTGGTGGCATTTGCACAAGAGCCAGGTGCGGACGGGCACCTTTGACGACGCCGCCTTCCAGATCCAAGTCACACTGCATGAGCAGCCCCTGGCGCCAATAACACCCACCGAAGCCAGCACCACGCCCAGCACCGCCTCACCGCAGGCCGAGGTGCTGAAGTCGAGCGAGCCGCTGACGGTGCCTCTGTTCGATGGCCTGGGATACCACTGCGTGCCCCACTGCGGGGTCTACGCCCAAGACGACTACGAGCCAGCGCTCCCGTTCGCCTTCATCTCCCTCCCCTACGAGCTCCTACAACGCACCCTGGACCTGGCAACGGCGACCATCACCACCGATGATGGCGCCTGCCAGCCGTCGCGACTCCTGCCCGGCCGCCTGCGGGAGGAGCTCACCGGCCCGGCCGCGCCCTGGTTCGCCAGCTCGTCGTCGTCGCTCTACCTGATGGTGCACCCGATCCCGCGCATGAAAGAGTGCCAGCACTTCATGTGCGACTCGCGGCGCGAGATCAACGTCATCACCCACGCCTGGACCCTGCCCGACGTCCACTTCACGCCCGAGCTCGAAGTGGAGACCGATGTGGACGTCGGGCTGTTCGGGGCATCGGGCGTCGAGGAGACCCACATGAACATGCAGGACTCCAAGTTCAACGGCCTCCCGTTCAACCGGATGGAGCGACGAGCCGTCATCATCGTACGCTACCTCCAGACTACGCTCACCACTCCGCACAAGCCCTTGCCTGCTTTTTTTGTTGGCTCACCCGTCCGCCCAACAAACACAACACCACACGCAGCACTGGCAGAGCTTCTCGCCGCTCAACGCGCAGATACGGCTCAGCGAGAACCGGCCCTGGCACAGCTTCTTCCTCGTGTCCAGGTCTCCCCCTCTCTTCACAGCCCAACAGCTGTTGATGGATGGCTGACACGCGTGCGGCTCGCTACGACTACACACGCCACACACAGGCATTGGCCGACGTCGCGGCAGTGCGTGTCGTACCATGTCGTGATTGAGTCGGACGAGGTCTACAACCGGGCGCACGAGGCCGTGGCGAAGATGAACACGCTGGGCGAGCTGCTCGACTTCTTCCGCACCTTCGCGTCCGGGCACGGCGGTGGCGGAGAGGATCTCGACCAGTGGGACTACGATCCCTTCGCGGCCCTCGCCCGGCTCGTCGAGCACTGCCTCGACCAGGTCCACCACCCACAACCACCGTCATCTTCTTCTTAGCGCTTGACGGTCTACTTGATGGTGCTATCTTGTTGTTGTAAAGCTATTGTTATTATTGTTGAGAGGCGACGTGCGGATCAGAACTTGCGCTTCTTGTTCGCGGGCTTGCCCTTGCGCTTCTTGATGGAGCTCATGACGGTGGACTCGCCGTCGTTGTCGCCGGTCTGGTCCTCGGCCCCGCGGCGCTTCTTACGCGCGTCCTTCTTGAAGCCCTGCTCCTTGAGCTGCGACGTGGCGAACCGCTGGGCCTCCATCACTCGCTCCAGCAGCAGCATCACGTGCTCCCGCTCCGTGGGGAACATCTCCATCTTGAGGCCCGTCAGCTGCTCGATCTTTTGGAAGAACTCGATGTCGTACTGGGTCACCACCGACACCGCACGACCTACGTTGTGTGCGTGTGCGTGTGTGTCGTGCCGTCAGAAAGTGCTCAGTGCGCACACCGTGAATGAGTGAGACGGTACCGGCCCTCTGGGCTCGCGCAGTTCTTCCGACTCGGTGGATGTAGTCCTTGGGGTTGAGCGGGATGTCGTAGTTGATGATGAGATCGACGGAGGGGATATCGAGACCTCTGCTCGCCACGTCGGTCGCCAGCAGGATGTTGCGGTCGCCTGTCTTGAAGGTGTTGAGCGAGCCGATGCGTCGGGACTGGGACATCTTGCCGTGAATCGGGAGAGCCTCGAAGCCCAGATTTCGCAGCATCAGCGCCACACGCTGTGCAGTGTTGCATGTGGCCACGAAGACTGGACCACCATAAAAACCAAAAACGAAAGAAAGAGAGGGAAAAGCGAACGTGAGCGCTTTGTCCAGTGGTTTCAAATTAACTCGCGTGCTGAGCACGTACCAATGATGGAGTTGCCAACGAATTCGTTCAAGAGGTAGACCAAGTAGCAGTCCTTGAACTTCTCCGGCACAAAGACGTAGTTTTGAAGAAGAGTGTCCACAGTCGAATACCTATATGTTCGTGGTGGTGTCACGGTTTGTTTGCGGTAAGAAGCAAAAGAACGCTGAATGGCGCTTTCGCGGGGGTGGGTAAGGGGCCATACTTGGAGGAGACGGAGATCTTGACGGGATTCGCGAGCGAGGCGCGCTCGAGCTTCTTGACCTTACTGGTCATCGTCGCCGAGAACAGATACGTGTGGCGCTCCTATTGCACAGGGAGATGAGCACGCTCAAGTTAGCGCGCACGCACGCACGCACACCACACACACGCTACACACACGGGATAGAACGGACCTTGGGCAGACAGGCCAGGATTTGATCGATTTCCTCCTCGTAGTCCATGTTGAGCAGACGGTCGGCTTCGTCGAGCACGAGGTACTTGAGGCTCTTGAGCGAGAAGCCCTTGGTGTTTTGAAGATGGAACAGGAGACGACCGGGCGTCGCGCAGATGATGTGGGGCTGGAGGCAGAGCGTGTGCGCTATGTGAGTTGTGCTGTCGATTGCTATGTACGTGAGTGTGGAGCTTGCACGGTTGTACCTTCTTGGCAAGAGCGATGGACTGCTCCATTACGTCAACGCCTCCCACGATAACGACAGACTTGGCGCGAATGACCGAGCCCAGAGCTTCAAACTGCTCGGCGATCTGAATGGCCAACTCTCTGTGTTGCAATCACCGTGAGAAATAAAGATGAAGGGATTGCAGAAACAAATTGTTGTGTAGAGGATTAATCGGAAGGGCAACGCACCTGGTGGGCGAGAGGACCACAGCAAAGAGGGGCTGTGGCTTTTGCAGCAGAGCCTGGAGGATGGGAATGGCAAAGGCACCCGTCTTACCACTGCCTGTTTGCGCCAGACCGATGATGTCCTTGCCTAGAAATCGCATAATCGCAGAATCAATTTTAAGAAAATAAAATCTCATCAAATTGTTATCAAAATCGATGATCGCAAAGCAACCAACCGCTTACCTTGAATAGCAAGGGGAATGGTCTCCTTCTGGATCTCGGACGGCTTGGACCAACCCAGCATCGTGCAGGAATCACAAATCTCAGGAATGACGCCCAAATCGGCGAACGAGAGATCCTTTACGGGTTCGGCCGGTGCGGCATCTTCCTTCTTCTTCTCGACTTCAAGGCTTTCCTCATTCAGCAGTTCCTCCTCTTCCTTCTGCTCCTTCTCCACGTCCTTGGCCTTTTGCTGCTGCACCTCCTTTTCCTTGCCCGGCTGCGCCGCAGCCTTGTTGATAATTCCCGATTTTTTCTTGGCTGCGGCGACTGTCGCTTTAGCCTTGGCGGCGGCCTTCTGCGCGCCTCTCTTCCTCTTGTTTGCCGGCGACGTAGCTTCCATTCTTGAGATGCGAGAGGGCTGCAATGGAGTTTGGAATTGAATGCAACACCCGCAAAGTCAAAAGAAAAGAAGCCCATTTTTTTCGGTTCTGCTATTCTTCTCTGGCGCCCACTGCTCTGGAATTTCACGTCGACTCGCTACATATTTCGCATTCTCCTTTATTGCACCCTCGTCTTCCTTTTCTAATACAAATATTTGAGGCATTTCAACGATGTTGCAGTGGAATGCGAGCATAGCGACCTTTATTTTCTTTAGCGAAGCTCCGCGCTAAGATTGAAGAGGATTGAGGTTGCGTCCTTGAAGGATCATCACATTGGCCAAAAGCGTTCTGGCCCGGCGAGCATCTTTACTTCCGCAAGAAGAAACAGGCAGTTAATCTTCTTCGATATAATAATTACGCGATAATGGCGGAGAAGAAGGCTAGAAAGGCTGTTGTGGAGGCGCTTGGCGCTTCCCTCTCCAAGGTAGACGATCCTGTGATCGACTACCTCGTTGGTACCACTCGCTCTCTTATGTTCATGCACGCTTCATTCATCATCATCTCACTTACTCGGCACGTGCGCAGGCATTCTGGCCGACTACACTGCCAGCGATGGCGAAACGTTCAAGGACGCGGTGGCCCCTCTCCTGGCCGACACCATCGAATCGGAAACCGAATTGGACGACATCTGTACCAAGATGCACTCACTCATGTTCGGTACCGGCAACGTCAAGGAGGTGCGCCCAAGCCCAAACGCTGAATTATTTATTTATATTTTATTCTTTTCATTGCGATTTTTTATGCTCCTTCAACTATTTATGTGAGTCATTATTATATTATTTGTTTTATTGACACCTCCACAGGCACACAGGGAAGCGCCGTTGCGGCTGCTGGACGCGCCCATCACGATCGGCAATGCTATCCCGCAGGGCGAGGAGGCCCAGATGTCGCTGTTCGTGTACCAGCCCAAGCTGGGCCGGAACAAGAACGCCAAGACCGAGTTCGTCGATCGCTCGGACGAGGCCGAGCGCAAGCGCAACAAGCGCGAGGAGAAGAAGAAGCGCGAGCTGCAGGCCGAGATGAAGCGTCAGCGCGAGAAGCAGCTGGCCAAGCGCGACCAGGCCTTCATCACCCCCTCGCGCCGCTCCTCCGACCGCTCGCTGGTCAAGGACCTCCACCTCACCAAGTTCGACATCTCCATGGGCAGCCGCGTGCTCATCAGCGATGGCGAGATCACCCTCCTCTACGGCAGGTACCAGGGCTTCACCCGTGTGGTGTGTGTCGTCGTCGTCGAGAGCTCACTCGTGGTGATCGCAATGCGTGTGGTGCAGGCGCTACGGTCTGGTGGGTCGCAACGGAATGGGCAAGACCACCCTCCTGCGAGCAATCGCCGACAGAGAGCTCGCTGGCATTCCCGCACACCTTCAGATCCTGCACGTCGAGCAGGAGGTACGCGTCGCCTCCTACTCATACCAATGCATTCCTTTCCTTCCTGACACCTCTCTTCGTTTTCGTTCTTTCGCTTTCGCTTTCTTTCTTTTGGCGTTCACACCACCAGGCCGTGGGCAACGACCTCTCGGTGCTCGAGAGCGTGCTGGAGGCCGACGTGGAGCGTGCGGCGCTGGTGAAGGAGGAGAAGATGCTCACCGAGGCGTCCAAGAACGGCGATGCCTCTGCCGACGCGCGCCTGGTCACAGTCTACGCCAAGCTGGTGGAGATCGAAGCCGACAAGGCCCAGGCCAGAGCTGCGGCGATTCTGTCCGGTCTTGGTTTCCCTCCGGCGGCTCAGGAGCGGCCCACCAAAGAATTCTCCGGTGGTCGACGAGCCGACMAACATGTTGGACGTCAGCGCCGTCGTGTGGCTCGAGAACTACCTYAAGACGTGGACCAGCACCCTCCTGACCGTCTCGCACGATCGTACCTTCCTCAACAATGTACGTCGCTTCGCCCACCAACTCACTGGTCGGTGTCACTGCTCTGCGTGGATGAATGAGTGACCTCTTTTTTTTTTTTTTTCGGTGACCGCTTTGGTGGTGATGCAGGTGGTGACCGACATCGTGCACCTCAACACCCAGCAGAAGCTCGACCCGTACCGCGGTGACTACGACACCTTCGAGAAGACGCGAATGGACAGACTCAAGAACCAGCTCAGGGTTCGAACCCGCAGCCTTCGCACTTTCTCTTCTCCTTTCCTCTCCTTTCCTTTCCTCTCCTTTCCTTTCCTTTCCTTTCCTTTCCTTTCCTTTCCTTTCCTTTCCTTTCCTTTCCTTTCCTTTCCTTTCCTTTCCTTTCCTTTCCTTTCCTTTCCTTTCCTTTCCTTTCCTTTCCTTTCCTCCTTTCTTTTAATCGCGTGTGTGCGGTGGTGCGTGGGGGGCGTAGGCGCGCGAGGCCCAGGACAAGGCGCGTGCACACACCCAGCGATTCATCGATCGTTTCCGCTTCAACGCCAAGAGGGCCTCCCTCGTACAGTCGCGTATCAAGATGCTCAACAAGATGGCCGTCATTCCCGCCCTCATCGAGGTACCACAGTCCTCCTCCCCCCACATCTAACCTCTCCAGTCGTGCGTCGCGTAGGCGCACACACGACACACACGCTCGACCGCACACACACGACACACGCCGGAGTCTCACCCGCGACACTCCCGCAGGACCCGTCGTGCTCGTTCTCGTTCCCCGACCCCGAGGAGCTGCCGCCACCGCTGGTGCAGTTCACGGACGTCACCTTCGCCTACCCGAACCGGGGCGGCCTCGCCCAGCAGCGCAACATCTTCGAGGACCTCTCGTTCGACCTCGATATGGAGTCGCGCATCGCCCTGGTGGGCGCCAACGGTCAGGGTAAGACCACGCTGCTAAAGCTCATCACGGGCGAGATGGCGGCCAAGAGCGGCAACATCATCATCAACCGACGCCTCCGATTCGCCACCTTCTCCCAGCACCACGTCGACCAGGTTCGCTCGTTACCCGCTCTCGTTCGCGCCATCGTTAGGTCGATTCCTAAGCGCGCGCGCGCGCGTGTGTGTGTGTGGCGTGAAACAGTTGGACATGAACGTGTCGGCGTTGCAGTTCTGGATCCAGAACTGGCCCGGCAGCGACCCACAAGACTACCGCGCTCACCTGGGCAAGTACGGTATCTCGGGCGACCTGGCGCTGCAGCCCATCGACACCCTCAGCGGAGGGCAGAAGTCGCGTGTGGCCTTCGCCATGATGGGGTGGCTCAAGCCCCACTTCCTCGTGCTCGACGAGCCGACGAACCACTTGGACGTAGAGACCGTGGACATCCTCGCCCGAGCGCTCAACGAATTCGCCGGCGGCATCGTGCTCGTGTCTCACGACGAGCGGCTCATCACCTCCGTCTGTAACGGTGCGGCCCCACCACCTCCGTTCGAATGTTGGTGGTGGCTTTACGCTCACCGCCATGTGCTCGTGTCGTTGATCGTGTCGTGGTTGTCGCGGCGTGCAGAGCTCTGGCTGGTGCACGAGGGCAAGGTGAAGCCGTTCGAAGGCGATTTTGATGACTACAAGCGGACCGTCATGGGTGAGTTCCGCCCAGTCCAGCTCTAAAGAAGAAAAGCCAGGACCTTGGCGCGTGTACCCCAAAAGCAAGATTCCCCAAAGAACGCTTCTTCGAAGAAACAACATACATTTGAAACGACATGCGTTTGCCACTCCAGTGGCTGTGCCTGCATTAATTTTCGCTTTCGCTTTCGCTTTCGCTTTCGCTTTCCTCCTCGCCCTCACCGTCGTCCTCAGATTGTTCCTTCTCCTTCTCCTTCTTTTGCTGCGCCGGCTTCTTGTTGTGCTGCGGCTCCTCCTCGCTCTCATCGTCGTTACTGTCCGATTGCGCTTTGTCCTCCTCCTCCTCCTTCTGTTTCTGCTTCTGCTCCGCCGGCTTCTTGTTGTGTTGGCCATTCTGTTTCTGTTGCTGTTTGGCGGCGCGGGCCTTGGCGCGGGCCTTCTCCATGTCGGCGAAGAGTTCGGCGCGGCGTTCGAATTCCTTCATGCGACGCGTCTTGCCCTCCTCGAACTTGTCGCGCATGCGCTCGCGCACCTGCATGAGCTCCTGCGTCCACCGCCGCTCGTCCTCCTCCCACTTCTCGTAGACGCGGTCCTTGGCCTTCTGGTGCTTGAAGAACACGCCCTCCTCCCTGTCCTCCGGCGACTGCGCATTGTTCACACCAACCCAAGTGAGCGACACGACACCCGACACACCCGACACACCCGACACACACGACACACACGACACACACTGCACCTCTTTGGTCTTCTTGACGTATTGGGGAGAGTCTTCGTCGACGACGAGGAAGGTCCAGAACTTCTCCAGCGACTCAGTGCATTCGGGCATCTGGCCGTTCTCCTTGATCTCCTCCGTGAGCTTGGCCAGAAAGGTCTTCTTGTACCGCACGAAGCCGTGTTCGCCCAGGGCCATCAGAATTCGACCTGCGCGCGACACGTGAGCAGTTAGCACACACCCACCACCGCATCACCGCACCACCGCGCGCACACGAGAGAAGGGTACTGATGCGGAGGTTGTTGTGGGAGCAGTAGTTGAGATTGAGGAAGCGCTCCTCGTATTCGTCGGTTCGCTCCAGCTCGCCCGTCTCGTAGTCCACGATCCGGAAGCCGTAAAAATTCAGCATCAGCCTGTTGTTGTTGTGTGTGTGTCGAGTCGTGTTACACGATCCTACTGGACACACGACACACACGCGCGCGTGCGCGTCGGCTTTGAGGGCGTACTTGTAGGAACGCAGGAAGCGCACGTTGCACTCCATCGTTCGGCGCATCTTCCTGGCTTCCTCCTTGAGCAGGCGGTAGGACCCAAAGTTCATGCCCTGGCCCTCGAATATCGGGAACAGCCATTGAATGTAGCTGTTGTGTTCGGAAATGACGACATTGGCGCATGGGCACGGGTAAGTAAAGTACGTCAAGAACCACGGCGTGCGCTACAAGTACTACAAGAACAGGCGATGGGCACACGGGAACGAGGGGAGGGAAGGAAGGTACCCGTGGTGGGCTTCGAGGTGGTCGTAGTCCCAGAACCACTCCAGGTGGACCTGGTCGATCCAATTGCCGTCCGGCACGCTCTGCAGCCGCCCCGTGTAGAACAGCTAGCACATTTTTTTTTAATGAAATTAGAATAGAAAGTGATATCTATCTGAATATATAATGATTATATTACATATTTATATTATTTGTTTTCGTATTTTAAATATCTGTCTCTTTTTAATTTCATTAAAAAAAAAGGCTGGGGTACGTGGTTGGGTTCGCTCATCCAGGACAGGCCGGTGACTGCGCGAAGGAAGGTGCGTTCCCAGGTGGTGGGCGGCAGCTGGTCCTTCTTCTTTTTCTTGTACACCGTGGGCTTCTTCGGCGGCTGTTGCTTGTTGCCGCCGTTCTGGGCCTGGACCAGCTTCTTTGCAGCTCCATCACCGCCATTCTTCTTCTTCTCTGGTGCGTCCATCTTGTGCCGGATTCAAAAAAGCTAAAGCTTCTTTCGATTCAAGAAAGCAACACTTGCCTTTCGGCGAACCCAGTTCGTCTCGGTCACCATTTCTATTTTATTTTTTTCTTTTTTTCAAAAGAAAACAAAAAACAAAAAGGAAAAAGAAAAGAAGCGGAGGCAAGGAGAGGGGCAATCTCGATTTTCACCTTTACAGTTAAATCATCACGCGAAGAAAGAAGGCGGGATGTCGAACGCAGTCCTGTTGCACCAGCTGCAGGTTCTCGAACAGCAGCGAAATGGATCTTCGTCATCCGCTTTGACCGGCGGCAAACGTAAACGAGCATCTTCCTCATCTTCATCTTCATCTTCTCTCGCCGCGGGGGCAAGCGGGCTCGTAAACAAGATGGGAAGGACACCAGATGACAAGAAGAAGTCGAAGAGCAGCGAAACCGAGGAAGACGTGAGGGCCAAGCGATTCAAGGCGGCACTCGAGCAATTGGCGGCACAGGGGACCCCGAACAAGGGGCGGGGGCGACAACGGGTGAATGGAATGCAGAAGACCGATGCGCTGCTGGCGGCCGTGCGAAAGGCCCACGCGAAGCAGCAGGCCAGCCGGACCCGCCCCAATCTCGCACGCCTTCGGACTACGGACAGGATGTCCAAAAAATCGATCAAACCGTCCCTGAAATCGATCCTCTGGCTGAGCGGACGGGCCACCAGGAGGAAGAAGGAGATTAAGTGGCATATTCAGAAGGAGAGCAAGGAGCCGCGTGAAGTGCCTAAGTGGTAATACAACTCCATCTCTCTTCACAATCGTTCTCTCTTTTTTTTTTTGGAATATTTTTAATTCCATCACAAACATCGAACGTCGAGCTGCGCGCAAGCAGAGATGGCCACCAGGTAAACCCAGCGCACCCGTCCAGGAGGTGAGCAGCCGATTGTCTGCGCCGACTTCGCCCCAGGGGACGGTCCTGCAGGACACTTCGGGCGTGGTGGGCCGCGCCGACGCACAGCTCGCCGGCTGGGTCGACAGACGCCCTTCTGGGTGGCGCCCACGGCCGGCAGCTGGGGTGGCCAGGCGACGGTGCAGGGGTAGGCGCCGATGGGGCCAAGAGAAGGAGAGCATAGTGGGCAGCTTCACGGTCATCGCCGTGTCGGCAGGCGCCCGAATTCTTCATCTTGCCCTTCTAGAGGGGACCCTGATATGTCGCTGCTTGGTACTGGGAACGTTGCTATGTTATTGGTATGTACATCAAATAAAATACATGAGCTGACTTAAGTGGTAGAGTCGTCGTTGCCGTCGTCGTTGTCGTCATCGAGCACAAACTTCACATTGCTTCGATTCTTGCGCATGCGGGTGGCGGGCGGGAACGGCTGCGGCGAGGGCGAGCGGTGGCCCCCGACGGGCGAAGACGATGACGAAGGCGACGATGTTGATGACGCCGATGAAAAGGCCGCGGCCAGCTGGCGCGATTGGGATGGCGACGAGAAGGACGTGGCGGGGGACGAGAAGGAGGGCGTGGGTGAGGCCGACGCGAAGGCCGACAGCGGCGTGGGCGTCGAGATCTTGCGGCCGCTGCGGCTCGGGTTGCGCGTGTGGCGCGACACGAACGAGTTGTTGCGGGTCATCGTCGTGGGCGTGTTGCCGCTTCCATTCATGGCAGCCGATTGAGAAGACGACGTGGACGACGAGAGCGTCGCCTCGCGTCCGCCCTTGTGGAGATTGAACAGCGACGGCACCTCCTTCTCACTGTCACCACACACGGCACACGACACACGACACACGAAAGGTAAGCACGGGTCCAAGCCTGAGCGGGCTGGGGCGGAGGGAGCGGGGTCGCACCCGTCGTTCATGCCCTTGAGGCAGGCGGTGATGTAGAGGAGGTTGGCGAAGATGGTGAAGTAGGAGGTCCACGGGACGGTGTCGGTGAAGAAGGCCAGGTAGACCGAGTAGCAGGTGCTGGCGATGAGGCCGGCCCAGCGGCGGGCGCCCTTGCGGGTGATGAGGTACGACGAGAGGAGGAACACCCACGAGTGGCGGATGGCGAACATGTAGCCCTTGGTGAAGAGCTTGTTGAAGGTGGC
>CACVKS010000921.1:0-13004 GCA_902749335.1 Acanthamoeba triangularis
AGTGCGAGGGGCTGTTCGAGCGCGACGGCAAGCAGAAGCGCTCCTACCACGCCATCCTGGCCTACAACCTGGCCTGCATCGCCGCGCTGCAGGCCGACCCGGCGACGGCGGCCGCCATCCTTCGCAAGGCGCTGCCCGTCGCGTCGCACGACCCTTCCTTCTTCGGCCCGACGCACGCCTTCCTCGCCTCCGATCCCGACGTGCAGGGTGTTGTCGCCCTCCACCCCGCTACTTCGTCTTCTTCTTGACGACCTCCTCTTCTGTTCTGTGTCAGCCAGCACCCAGCGGCTCACCATCGTGTAAGTAATGGGACTGTACAATGAAGCAAAGAATCCAACAGCAAAGGCGGAAAGGTGTGAACTTGTTTGGCGGAGAGCTTCACCACCGTCGTGGTCTTCCTCTCTGCGGCTGATGAAGGCCAAACACTTCTTATTAGTGTCGACGCCACTTCATTTGGCTACACTCCGCGACCTGGTCGTTCCCGCGCCTGCTGGCCTTTCTGCGTCCTTCCGTCCCCCTCTTCTGCTTCGGCTCCAGCTTGATCGCTTTTGTCCTTCTTCGGCCTTTTCCGCTTCTTGTTTTGGGCCGCGTTATATCACATCTTCTTTTCGTGTAGACGTCGAGATCGGAATACGAAATGACCGAGGTGGGCATCTTCATCGACTCTCTCATCGACAAGGTGAACAACTTCCGATATGTGCCTCAAGAGATGCCCCTCTCCCAGTGGCCTCTGCCACTTCTGCTCAGCTTCGGCTACCTCGCCGGCGTCTTCATCTTGCAGACGTACATGAAGGACCGGAAGGCCTACACCCTCGTCAATTTTACCATCCTGCACAACTTCATCATGACCTTCGGCTCCCTTATCATGTTCATCGGCATGGCCGCCTCCCTCTTTGGAATCTGGCAGGTATGTTTCCATTCCGATGAATTTAATCTCGCACTCCTCAATTCGACTACACTGTCGGGGCGATCGCTGATTCTTTTGTGTACGCATGCACAGAGGCACGGTGCTGAGGCCCTGTTCTGCGACTCTGGATCGAAGGAGGTGGGCAAGGGTCCGCTCTACTTCTGGATCTATGTCTTCTACCTCAGCAAGTACTACGAGTGGGCCGATACCGCCCTCATGTGCCTGAAGAAGGTGCCACCCCCCCTCCCCCAATCTTCTTGTCGGGACTCTCCTCAACTGCCAGGCAGGTTTAGCCTTTCCATCAATCTTCTTACATGAGCGTGTTGGCGTGCAGAACAAGCTCACGTTCCTCCATGTGTACCACCATTGGGTGACGATGCTCCTCGTGTGGAACTGCCTCGAGAACCTCATCCCCATCCAGTGGTGCGCTGAGCTGCTCAACTGCTTCGTCCACATCTTCATGTACGACCGCCCTTCCCTCTTCCAATTACTCTTCCTCTTGTCGCCGTGCTGCGCGACACCCCCACTTGGTGATGCTCACACACCCGTGTACACAGGTATTACTACTACCTCCTGGCCAGCCTGAAGAAGGAGATCTGGTGGAAGAAGTACATCACTCGTCTGCAGATCATCCAGTTCGTCCTCGTCAATTCTCTTCACTCCGTCTCGTACGCTTTCCCTTCCTCCGTCGCACAAGTGACTGCTGTCGCTGACGCACTTCATTCTCGGTGTCGTCATCATCATCGTCATCAACAACAGTATCGCTTGGCACTACCTGTGGAAGGGCAACTGCCCCTCTTTCGACGACACGTGGGGTCACCAGATCGGTCTGGGCATCATCAACTCGTACCTGCTGCTCTTCGTCCAGTTCTACTTCTCCAGCTACAAGTCCAAAAAGCAGCAGGACTGATCCGACACCCTCGGGTGAGAGAACGAACGCGCGGTCTCCCGCTCCCGCTGCGCACGACGCCATCATTCATTTATATCACAAGCGAGCGAGAGGAGAGAGAGAGAGAGAGAGAGAGGGAGAGATAAGAGAAGAGAAGAGAAGAGAAGAGAAGAAGAGGAGAAAGAGGAGAGGAGCGACCGGGAGAGGGACTGGCGATACCGGTACCCTCGACGTGGACGTGATGCACGTTGTGTAGCACCAGTAAAACAAGCACAAACCACAGGCGGTGGCTCTCTTCCGTAGGAGCTTTCTTCATGGTCGAGGTGGGGACTGAACTCGCCACACCTGCGCCCAGCTGGCCGGAAGTGTGCGAGTTTGTAAGAGCTCTTTACCTTGGATGATCGTGTTTACATGTACAACAGGCTTAGGGCTTGGTGTTGTGGAGGAGGACGCTGGCGAGGCCGGCAAGGGCCATGTTGTAACCGTAGATGCCGAAGCCCTGCACAGTGGCCTTGCAGTTGGGAGTCACCTCGCTGATGGTGCCGCTGGCTGCCGTGTTGCTGATGTGCACCTCCACCACTGGATAGCGCACTTGCCCACACGCCAGCCCCAGCGCTCGGTAGCCCTTCGTGAACCCTGCAATCCGCGTGGATTATTTAAATGAATTGATATAATGATGAAATAAAATAATGATCAAATCATACCTCCAGGATTGATGATGGCGCCGTCTACGTCGCCGTCGTCGTGCGCGGCGTAGAGTCGATCAATGACGCTGCCCTCGGTGTTGGATTGGAAGAACTCAATGTCGAGATGGTGTTGCTGGGCGTACTGCAAGATGTGGCGCTCGTAGTCGGCGAGGGTCAGGGTGCCGAACTTCTCAATCTGCGCCTTGCCCCGCATGCACAGCCCCGCGCCGTGCACCACCAGCACCTTCCGCTTGCTGCGGCCCTCCGGCTGCGTGCCCTCCTGCGCCCACTTGTTGGCCCTCGCCTGCCGCTCCTCCTCTTCCTTGGTCACAGTCGTGGCCATCCTCTTCCTTGGATTTGCGTTGATTGCGAGTATAAGGCTGCTCGGTCGGTTCCAAAGAGTGCTTGAAGCTGAGGATGGTAGGGTGCTTGAGCAGACGAGAAGGGACGTTCGCGGTCGCACGACACGACGCATGCTTGGTTGGGGTGATACGAGACCCCCTACGAGAACGAGAAGAACCACTAATGACGGAAGAGAAGGGGAATGTCTCGTGTTTGTGTCTAATGATGTGGTCGCAAGAAGAGACGCTTGCGTCCGTTCACGACTTGGGCATGGGCTTGCCCTTCCACTCGTAGAAGTGGGATGCGAGCTCGGCGAGCCACTGCGCACAGGGAGGAGGGCGTGTGTAAGCCACAATGGCGAAGAAGTGGCGGTGAAAGAGAACAAGGAAGTGGTTGTAGGTACGGTGGGTTCGATGACGGTCACATCGCGCATGAAGTTCTTGGTGGTGGAGACGACCTCCGAGTACACCACCCAGGCCGGCGTGGTGTTGAAGAGCATCGACGACGGGTGGATGTGCAGCGTCTGCAGGAAGCCGGCGCAACGGCGGCGGGGCGTGTGAGCAAAGCGGTGGACGGGCCCCAAAACCCTGGTACGTACCTGGTGCGACTTGGCCGTCTTGTAGGAGCCATCGGGCTGCAGGAAGGCCGCATTGGCGAAGAAGCCGCTCACCACGGCCTTCCGGATGGGCACCGTGGCATCGGTAACGTCCGGATTGCCCAGCGCCGACACCAGCGGCACCTGCATCGACGAGGACGTAGCAGGCAACAGTCGAAGGATAAGTTGCCTGCCATCACACGCGCTTCTGAGCGTAAGTGGTTTACCTTGTAGCGCCGCAGGTAGGCCCGGAGCTGGTTTCTGATCTCCACAGCGCGCAGCATGACCCGGTGGTTGACGTAGTGCTCCTTGCACCACTTTTGCGTCTGGTTGTTGCGCATAAACTCATTGAACACTGCACACCGGCCACAGTTTGGTTTAGCCCCATCATGACAGTAGGGATCATCACAAGGAACAGGGGAGACTCGGCGGTACCGTTGAGCCAAGTGAGAGTGTCGCCCTCGAACACAGCGAAGCGCTTTCGCACGGCGTCGACAGTGTTGCGGAAGTCTCGCGGATACACAAACACCATCTGGACCGAGAGCATGGCCGCGATGGACAGCACCTCCTCCGAGCAGCCCAGCTCGCCGGATTTGAGCAGCTGCCCATGAATAAAAATCACTCACCAGTGAGTCACCGTTGAGCAGGTTGAGAGCTGAGGCCTCCATGGTACCATTTTGCCCAGCGCGGGTCCGACAGGCAGCTCGGCGAGGGTATACCCGATTGGCTGGGTGAGCTTTCCGTATTCGTCCAATGCGCCCAGGGCATACAGCAGCTAGTGGGCACGATGGGAATGAAGTCAGTGATAAGTGGTGCGTGCACGGTCGGAGTGATGCACTGGAGGGTAGAGGCATCTGTTCAGTACCTCGAGCGCCCGCATCATGCACTGAGAAGGAGGCGGCGTGGGAAACTCGAATCTAAGCACGTTATCAATGCCCAGCGCCTTGAGCTGCAAGAGCACCGGGGCCAGGTCCGTCCTCTGCATTTCAGGGATGGTGTTGACTCGCATGGCGCGATAGGCCGCCTGTAGACACACACACACAAACACACACAACGCAGACCTTGGATCAGCCGAATGTGCAAGAGAAACTGAGAGCGCGCCAGTGAGCACCTCGGTGTAAAGGCGGTAGCATTTGCCAGGCCGTTGCCGTCCGGAGCGACCTGCTCGCTGATCGGCTCCCGCCTGGGCGACCGGGACCACCACCAACGCTTCCATCGCCGTGGCCGGGTTGTACGCTTTGATCTGGACAACCGGGAGCGAGGTACACACAGCACACTCGTGTGAGAAGGCGAGGGCAGTACTCGGGGCTGGAGTTCACTGTATGCACGCACCTTGACGAAGCCCGAGTCGACAACGTAGACGACGCCGTCGATTGTGATTGAGGTTTCGGCAATGTTGGTCGCCACAATTACTTTCCGCACATGCTTGGGCATAGTTTGGAACACCTGGTGCGATGGATCGGGAGGGGGTGAATAGCAGAAGCAAAGGAGTGAACGGAGTGGGAATGACCGTAAGACGAGTATCTTTGTTACCTTCATCTGCTGAGCACCAGGCAGGCCCGAGTAGATGGGCAAAACCGAGAGACTGCGCGGGTTGCCCGGCTTGAGGTCACCTGGCCGAATTCTAGGATGGATGAGGCAAGTGGGCGGTGCACATGTGCAACACGGTCAACACCACAGTGGCATCACACGAGGGAAAAGCGCCAGGACGTACTCCACTGCCCGCTGTCGAATAAGCTCCACGGTATCATCGACCTCTTCTGAGCCGGTCAAAAAGACCAGGATGTCACCTACAATACCGCGTTACAGACGTGAGCCAACGCAACTTGGAAGTCGCAACCTAAGACCACAAGCTTCCTGCGTACCCGGAGGCTCTGTTTTGTGGATGTTGATTACGGTGTCGATGGCTGCGTGCACGTAGTTGTCCGTTGGCTGCTTCAGGTAGAAGATATCCACGGGGAACTGTCGCCCTGCACGTGAAGTGAAAAGGGCGCGGTTGTTGTCAGAGCAGCACGCTTGAGCGCGCAAGGCCACGACCATGTGGCTAGTTCGGTGAGAACCTTCAATCGACAGGATGGCGGCCGTGTCATTGGCGGGGTCGGTTGTTTTGTTGGTGTTGAAGAAGTCAGCCAACTTCTGCGCCTCGAGCGTGGCAGAAGACACAATTAGTCGCAGCTCTGGCCGCTTCCGTTGAATCCTGTCGCCGATAAGACCACTGTGTGAGCACCCCCGCTCTCATGTGCCATGTATCTTCCGAGGACGTACTTCTTGAGGAGCCCCATGAGGATGTCGGTGTGAATGCTGCGTTCGTGTGCTTCATCGAGCCTAGGAGGAGCGCCATGGTGAGAAATGTGGCACATAACACTTCAGAGAACGCAGGCCTGGGGGCGTACATGATGACCGAATACTTGGAGAGCAGCGGGTCGAGCATGGTCTCTCGCAGCAGCAAACCGTCGGTCATGAACTTGATCTTCGTCTTGTCGGCTTCTGTTTTGTTGTCAAAGCGAATGGCGTAACCGACCTAAGCATTCGTTGTGGTGCAGGCCAGGTCCATGTCAGCTGGCTATTTGGTAGACGAACTACACGGAGCACTCGTACCTCTTCCCCAAGCAGCGATCCCATCTCCTGTGCTACTCTCTCCGCCACAGTTGTCGCTGCCACTCGCCTGGGCTGGGTGCAGGCCACCACTCTCCCTCCCTGCCAGCAAGCGGCAGCGCACAATGTGTGGTTCGACTGTGGGCCGAAGGGCGAAACACGAACGTGGTGGGGCGAACAGGTACCTGCGTCCAACCGGCTTCGTGCAGGTACTGGGGAATCTGAGTGGTCTTGCCCGATCCTGTAGAGCCAACGATGACTACGGTCTGATACTTCTCGACGAGGTACAGAATGTGCATGCCTGCGTAGTGAGACAGTGACGTCAATGGGCTGAGACCTCAAGCAACAATCAACCTGGCACACTTGTTGCGTTGCACGTAGCAAAGTGCACGTACGGTTCTTGAAGATGGGGAGCCTTTGTCGCTGCTGGCTCAGGCTGAGCTTTTCGTTCGCATTGAACACCACAAACTAGCGATTTAGAAGGAAGATTAGTCAGTGCACTGACCATGTGGCAAATTCGCTGGTGCACAGTTGCGTACGAGATCCTCTTTCTCCGTCTCCCGATCGAACTGGCCAGTGCCAATGCCGCACAGTCCCTCCGGTGCCACCGCGCCTGGCTTCCAGAAGCCGGGTGACGCCTTCTCGCTCTCTGCTCGCTCCATCTTGTGCTCTGACAGGAAGATGTGATTCTTTTTCTTTTGTGTTTTGAATTTGTGGTTCTTTTTCTTTTGTGATTTTTCTTTTCCCTGTCGACAATAAAAAGCCGCTTCGACAAGGAGGAGGCGAGATGGTTATATTACGAAAGGGGCAGGCTGCTGGCTAACACGAAGTTGGTCCCCTTCAACCTCTTTCTGGGAGGCTGTGTTCCATTGCACCAGGAGGTGGCTTCCCTGGTCGAGCCGCACCTGCATACGTCGGTGGACTTTTTTCGCTGGGATCTTCACTTCAAGCTCCACCACGCCGTCGTGCATCAGCGGCGGCAGCTCGACGGTGGTCGTCACCACTTCTTCTTCCTCGAGCCCTGGCCGGCTTTCAAAGAAGAGCTTCCCTTGTACGAGCAGCGAGACGCTGCGGTAGGGTCCAGCGGGGAGGTTGGAAAGGTAGACCTTGAACGAGTCCTCCTGCGGCTCGACCACCTGGGCCGGCCGCACGGGCTGGCCGCCGGCAGCTCTGTGGTAGTCGTCCTGCCCCTTGGTTGCGTCTAAGAACTTGTCTCCCCGTCGGTCGCTGTAGTTGCCATGATGCGAAGGCAGGGTTTCTGAGGCTATCATGGTTGAAGTGTTGATGCTCGTGTGCTGGTGGTGAAGTGTTTCAGTAATGAATGTGTAGCGTGATGGGGGCTCACGTTGGCTATGTTGCTGCGTCCAGGCCACAGAAGGACGGCGTGAAAATCGAGGGTACGCCTCCTGCTCCGGCGCCGCTGAGAAAGAACGAGAAATTTCAGGTATTTGGGTGACCTGTGGGGAAGAGGGCGGTTTATTTATTGCTTGAGGGCGGTGTGCAGCTGGGCGTTGATCTCGTCCACGTTCACCTTCCCGCTCTTGGCGCCGACCTGGTAGGCAGTCACCTGTGTCGGGGAAAGAGATGAGTCAGGAATCGGCCGAGTGGGTCAGTGCAGCCACGCGCAAGAAGAGGCCACAAACGTACGTTCTTGTTGGAGAGCAGGTACGCGAATCTCTGCTGGAGCAGCTCGGGCTTGACGGCGACGGGGTACTGGAACGAGGCGAGGTAGTGCTTGGCCGCCTCCTCGGCAGAGATCTTGGTCAAACCGGCCGCAGAGCTCGGAGAGACAAAGACGATGGCAGAGGGATGAGGAGCCTGGTGGCCCTGCAGGCTAAGCGGCATGCTCAGGCTTGTCTTCCTGTTCGACGACATCACCCATAAACAGAATAGGTAAGAAAGAGAACAAAAAGAGATGAAGGTTTGAGGTGGTGGCATTACGTCGTCTTGCCGCCCTTGGTGGCGTGGAACACAAGGTCTCTGCGATAAGGAAGAGGAAGTAAGCGTCTTGAAACAGACAAAGGACACGAGGTCCAGGGGGTGGCGCACCCTCTGTTCAGCGTAAGGGAAGCATCAGGGTTGGCGACGGAAGCACCGTCATACATGCGGCTGACGCCCTCGTTGGTCCAGAAGTGACCGTGAGCACCGAACAAATCATTGCGGGGCTTCTGCTCAACTCAAGACACGAAGGAGGTCTGGTGAGCGACAGACTCTTGGAACCAAGAGTAGAGAAAGGCTGACCTGCTGGAGAAGGCTGGGGCCGAAGAAAAGAACCGACTTGCCATCCTTGGTGAGCGCCGAGTCGCACTGCAGCGGAAGTGCGCCCTGTAGATTGGCCGAAAGGTGAGTATAGTAGCAGGGCGAAGTGACCCTTCGTGGCACCTGAGTACCTTCTTGCCCAGCAAGTAGGTGGCCAGGGAAGACACGGCCTGCTGGACGGCCTCAGGAGCGTTGGTGCCGGCAACAAAGACCTGGTTCGTCTTGAAGTTGATCAGGGTGAACCTGTCACTCGACACGCCAAGCGCCTCTGCGGATCGTCGAGATAATGTCAGGTTGCAGACACTGTGGCAAAAAGCTTGTAATGGCTGAGCGTAAGGAGAGGAGAACAATACGGGCAGTGGCCTTGAGCTCAGGGGCGACAAATACAGTGATGCTCTCCTCAAAGTCCTGAATGTTGACGGTGGGCTGCTTGGGGATCAAGTGCCTACAGCAGAACCAGGTTTTGGCCAATCAGTCTCGCCGTGTGCTGACGATCAAGAGAATAGCGGAGGGGACGGGGGATGAACGGAGCAACGTACTTGAGGAGGAGGGCAGTGGTGGCGTTGGAGGCGATGAATCGGACCTTCTCCTCAGTGGCCGAGTGCGAGCCGACGGCACCATCGTGCACGAAAAGGTACCTGCCCTCGCTGAGGAAGCGGCGCACCTGACCAGGGCAAACGCACCGTGTCAGCTTCTTGCTCTTCCCACGCACACAACCATCACAACTGAAGGAGCAAGCACCTCTTTGGAGACGTTCTTGGCCACACCGTCGTTGACGACGCTGGCATTCTCAGGGACGAACATGAGATCGACAGGGGCAGCCTGGCCCTCGGCAGGAGCGGGCGGGGGCGGGGGCAGCACGAAGTGGTGGCTGAAGGTGTACTCCTCCTCGGGCACGGTGACGTGCAACGCCTTGTTCTTGTCTGTGTTGAAGACCCACAGAGTGACGGATGAGACGCGCAAGGTGGCTTGGGCAGCAGCGAAACTGGATAGGGAAGCATACCGGCAGTGGCGTTGGACAACATCTGGAGGCCTCGCGAATGGAGATTGTGGAAGGCCTCACCGTCCTGATTAATGCAGGAGGGGCTCAAATTAAAACGAATGTTTGGTCGTAGCGATTGATTTCGTCCGTACCTTGTTAGGGATCACGGCGTACTTGCAGATGGTCCAGTTGAGCTCGTAGGTCTTGCCCAGCCTCTCGCGAGGGAACACCACAAAATCGAGGTCCTCATCGGGCACCACTTTTTTCTGTTTTACATTCGATCCTTACTATCAAGGCGCGGAGGAATGAGCTCACATTCTAGGGGGCGTACCCAGCCCTTCCTGTTCTTCAGGCGTCTGTAGTCGAAGAGGGCGGAGGAACGAGGCTGTGCGGACGGCGCCGTCGCCGAGGCGGCCGGGGCCGCAGCAGTGGCAAGAGTACGCGCGGAGACGAGGCTGGACCCCATCTAAAGTGACCCCACATCGAACATTAGCGTCGTCAGCTGATTAGGCCCGGGGGGGGGGGTAATAATTCTCTATCGAGGGTAGCACAATTAGCCGATGGGAGTAGTTACCGCCTCGGTGGCCTTCACACAGGCACCACCCGCCACGGCTCTGCCACCCCGAACGCTGGACCGCAACATCATGATTTCAGATAGATAGAAAAAAATAAATGGTCGCTTCTTGGCTCGTAATCTTTCCGCCAAATCAACAGGGCACTACTATTATTGCACGAGAAAAGGCATTTCCTTTCTTCCCGCTCCGACCAAGCCAAAACCACCGACCATGCAGGAGCAGGCCCCGGCAGGGACCAGTTCGCTTCTGCGACCCGCGTTTAGCGCTGCCTTCGATTGGGTCTTGGCTCCCTCGCATACGTGGAGGTGCGGTGCCCTCCCCTTTCGCTATTCCCTCTCTGTCGCGTTTTTCTCTCTTTGCGGAGTAACGCCACACTCACCTTCAGGCCTGACAGAGTCGGTCTGCGTGTTTCCAAGTATGGTTTGGAGCTCCGCGCACCGTTCGGGACGAGCCACTCGAGCACCTCGCGTCGTGAGAACGCGCTCATAGAGGTGTGGGTGGAGGTGCCGCAGCAAGACGGCAGCTGCGCTGTGACCGTTGGCGTGGGCGAAGTGGGCCTCCCGCCCAAGAAGCCCGCTGCCGGCTACCTCGCGGATTTTGCGGACGTAGAGGGCTACGTGCGCGCTTTCGCTGCTTCGGTGCCTCTCCCTCGCGTTCCATGTTGATTGAACGCCAACTGATTGGCTCGAGTGTGGCGGAGACGCAGCTGCAAGGCTGGGCTGTGAAGGGAAGTGACTCTGAGCCGTATGACCCGTTGCAACCTTTCAAGGTCGCAGCCAGCACAGGCCACTTCTCGGCACTGCGAGGTATAACGCCGTCCATTCTTCCAGGCGGTGCGCGGATGAACTGACTCCTGAAACGCAGGGGAGAACCCTGATGAGTTCGCTCGGCTCGTGCGGGCGCTCCTACACGCTCTGGACGTGGAGCCCGCCAACATCGATCCCGCATCGCGCTTCGCTCGCAGTGGCATTGAGGCCGCCATATTGGATTTGTTCTGTGTTCACTCCCGTATCCCGGTACGCGCCCACCAATGGCTGTTCTGAATTGGCAACTTGATCGCTTACTCGGTTGCGTTTTTGCCTACAGCTGCATCAACTCATTGGCATCGATGTCAGCAAGGAGATTACAGAACAGGGTGTTCCTCTCGGCAACTCTTTCTACACCATCGCGCTCAATCCCGACGTGCAGTTCATGTTGCAGCAGGCACGGAGCTCGCTGAGCTTCACGCCTTACCTCAAGATCAAGCTGGATGCGAACATAGAGCAAGGCACCAAGCCCTTCGCTTGCGCGTGCTGCTGGTGATTGCGTAACTTACTTCATTGGTTTGAACGTTCACAGGACAGGCAATTCTGAACGGCATCAAGAAAATCATCGAAGAGGAGTTCACCGAGTATCCAACGTGGAAGGTACATCGTGCGAGTGTGTAACCAACGCTGGACAAGAACTGACCCACAGTGCTGCAATCTTTCCAGCTTTGCATTGATGCGAATGGAGCGTGGAATCCAGAGGGGTGCATTGAAATGCTCAAGGTTTTGAAGCCACTGAGCGATCACATCTACATGCTGGAGCAGCCATTCCCCACCACGCTGCTCAAGGTTACAACTGAACCTCCTCAAGATTCGTTCACAGCGCATACACTAACACGGCCCCGCATCCAGGAGCCCAGCGAAGCCGGCACCCAGGCATGGAAAGAAGTCAAGGCGGCCTATGAGAACGCCGGCATTCCCATCTTCGCGGACGAGTCCATGTCCACTGCGGGGGACCTCCCTCTTCTCCTGGTACTGCCTCGATTCACTCATCACAGCTCGGACCGCGCTCGCCGGTACAACTAAGTTGGGTGTTGCCCTTCATTTTCATTGTGCAGGACTTTGTGCACGGAGTGAATGTCAAGCTGGAGAAGGCCGGCGGGGTGAGAGCTGCTCTCGAGGCGCTCCTGCAGGCCCAGCAGTTCGGCCTCAAGCTTTGGTACGCACCTTCCCCTCACTCATGTACGTCGCAAGATGCTGCCTTACGTCAGTGGCTCGCTCGCACAGGATCGGCATCATGGTCGGCTCCCGGGTCAATTGTGGAACGGGTGCGCACCTGCTGCCCCTGGCCACCCACGGCGACCTGGACGGCTCGCTGCTCACCACCGAGGACTCGCAAGTCCACGAAGGCGGCTTCGTCTGGGGCGAGGGCCAGTACCGTGGCACCGTGTTCCTGCCCACGGGACTACACGGCATCGGGGTCCGGCCCAAGCCCGCCAGCAACCACTAAATCAGCTACTGTGAGCCCACACAGTGCAACAGTGCCAAGAGGCACCACATTGAGAAAGTAGGAAAGGCGGGAGGAAAAGCTGATTTGGCGTTCCTTTCTTTGTCGTTATCACATTCGCCATCTCCGGCGTTGGCGGCAGCGAATGGCAATCAAACGTTATCGAATGGCAATCAAAAAGAGCGGGAGTAGCTCCCGTGCCGGTGTTCTCGGTCCGCTTCTCATTTCCCCTCCGGCATTCCTTTTCTTCTCTTCACGGCCGTCGTCGCCTCCTTCTTCATACTCTCCTTGCCGCGTTTGGCAAACGGTAACCGACTCTTCTTGTGGCCTCTCTTCGTGTTCTCGCTTCGCTTTTGGTTCAGGGCTTCGCTTTCGTTCTTTTCTTCTAATCCCCCCCCCCCTTCTCGTTTCTCCGGTGACGACGCACAGCAGCTGCCGTGAGAGAAGGGCAGAAGTCGTGAAGTGCGCCACAAAGATCGATTTGAGGCGACAAGAAGTACAGCCAAGATGACCGAAAGGAAGGGACCCATCCCTCATCTCGCCGATTTGAAGCAGACGTCCTTCGCCAGCACGTTGGACAGTCTCTCGCGTCGCGGCCAGAACAAGGATGAGGAGGGCTTCATCATGGCCGGTTTCGGCATCAAGAAAGAGAAGAAGAAGAAGAAGCTGAACAAGCGCGAGAAGGAGTGGCGTGCGCGACGCGAGGGCCTCCCCATCGAGGGCAGCAGCAGCGGCAGCAAGAGCGTCACCTTCGCCACACCCTCCTTGCCCGCCTCCTCTTCGGGCCTGGCCACTTCGCGCCGCTCTTCCGAAGGCGAAAGCTCGCGCGATTCTGAAGAGGCCGTGCGGATCGACGTAGAGGAAGATGACGACGACGACGATGACTCGTTCGCCCCCGCTCGCGGCCGCAAGGACGTCGAC
>CACVKS010000922.1:0-13000 GCA_902749335.1 Acanthamoeba triangularis
GCGTGGCGGCGCCAGCTGGCCCGGCGCCTGCGCAAGAAGCTGCTGATCGCCAACGAGCTGCTCAAGACCGAGGAGAACTACGTGCGCGCGATCGCCAACGAGCTGCTCAAGACCGAGGAGAACTACGTGCGCGCGCTGTCGATCGTGTGCAACTCGTTCTACTACCCGCTGCTCATGCTCGAGGAGCGCAAGTCGCCGCTGCTGGACAAGAAGGACGTCGAGGCGATCTTCTCGGTGGCCGGCAAGCTCTACGAGGGCCAGCAGCGGTTCCTGGGCGCCCTGCGCGCGCGCATCGTGGACCTGCGCGGGTTCGACCGGCACAGCGTGGGCGACATCTTCCTCGAGCAGACGGCCTTCTTCGATCTCTACACCACCTACATCAACAACTACGACACCTCCATCGGCACGCTCAAGCGATGCAAGAAGGACAACCCCAACTTTACCAAATTCATTGCCAAGGTGCGCTCCTTGAGCTTGAAACGAAACGTACAAGAAATTGGGCTCGCCAGTGAGTGTAACTAACTCCGAACGCTCGCTGTTCGCTCTTTGGGTTCTGTCGTTTTCGCTTTTGCCTCGCTCGCGTACAGTGCGAGGCCAATGAAGAATGCGAGTATCAGGATCTGCCCTCCTTCCTCATTCAGGTTCGCCTCTTCTTGTATTGTTTATTGGTTTATTATTTATTGGTTTATTATTTATTTTTTATTTATTTGATTGATGGTGAATGGTGATTTATAAAAATTATAATAATAATACTAATAATAAATCGCCACAGCCCATCCAGCGCATCCCCAGGTACGTGCTCTTGTTGGCCGACCTCATGCGAAAGACGGCCAAAGGCGACAAAACCTATCGGCAGCTGAGGTATGGGCACGCACCACACTCGCACATTCCTCTCCGCACCCGCACCCGCACCCGCACCCGCATTCCTCGGTGGGTCGCAAGGCCCTCGCTGACCGTCGCTCTCGCGGGCGTCTGCAGCAAAGCGGTGCAGAAGATGAGGGACATGACGTCCTACTTCAACGAGCAGAAGCGAGACGCCGAGAACGCTGACTACGTTGACCGCCTCTACGCCCGCTTCCTGTTCCCGTCGACCTCGTCGTCGGCCGGGTCGGCCAAGAAGGGCTCGCCCTTCCGCCCGGTGAAGGAGGGCGAGAAGAACCCGCTCCTCGCCGACTCCAAGAAGCGACGCCGGTTCATCCGCGAGGGCGACGCCGTGCTGATCAAGCGGGAGAAGAACATGGGCGGCAACGTCATCATGAAGAAGCCCTCCACCAACAAACGCGGCCGAGGTAACAGCCCGCACTTACCTATCCACACACCACCGCGCGCCCTACACACGCACACGACACACACTAAAGGCACGACACACACACGTGCAGAGCGTCGTGTGGTGCTGTTCAATGACCTCCTCGTGCTGTGCTCGCCGATTCAACCCAACCTGCCGCCCTCGCCATCGTCCCCCTCCACTTCGACCTCGTCGTCCGGCGTGCCCGTCACCACCGAGTCCCGGACGCGGTCCTTCCGGCACTCCATCAACCTGTCCGAGTGGAGCAACTTCCTGCCGCGGCGCGAGAGCCGCGAGGCCGCCGACTCGACGTCGCCGTTCCTGTCTCCGCGCGCACGCGGCAGCGTTCTGGGCCTGCGCAACAGCGCTGGGAGTCGCGGCCAATCCGGTGAACACCAGGCCGGCGGCGAGACGGCCGGAAGCGGCGCTGGTGCGGACGGGCCGGGGTCGGGCCGGCGCCACCGCAAGACCATCACCGAAGGCGGGCCGCCACCGATGTTGTCGCCGGGCGGTGGCGCGTCGCCGCTCAACGGTCCGACGCTCAAGGTGAAGGAAGTCGAAGAGCTGTGGAAGATCCAAGCCGTCGTCGGACTTCCAGAATCTTGTACCGTCCCCTGCTTCGTTTCTCGTGTCGCTTTCGTTCTCGTTCTGACTTTCGCTTTCGTTTTTCGTTCTTGCTCTCAGATGGCGAGAACGTGTTTCAGATCAAGAGCTTCAAGTACACGTACCTCATGGCGGCCCGCACGCCCAAGGAAAAGGAGGAGTGGATGCAGGTCATCCACGCCACCAGGGAGCGACTCTACCGAGGTACTTGCACTCACCCACCTCAGAGTTAGTTCTGTCCGCCATAGCAGTTGGCCCAACTCACATGTCCCTTCTTCTTCAGGCTCGTGATCCGTGACACACCCACAACCTCTCAATGTACACAATACCACTACCTCACGTCCCAGTAGCCCACCACGTGCCCCCGGCCTGGCGCTATCGAGGCCGCCCCTCGGGTTCGAACCCACGACCGCACGCTAAACAAAGATCATAGGTTTTAGGCGAAATTTCTGCTAGTTTCTTCATTGCAGTCGCGGTCCTGGCGAAGTTTCCTGGCGCTTCCCCTCCCTCTGCTCCTGGTAGTGCACCACCATGCCACGCCTCTTGGACCACCTACAGGTCCCCTGAGGGCGAGGGTGGCTAGGGACTTGACCTTCACTTCCACCTTCACACCTCAGTACTTCCACCCCCAACACCCTCACCATCTCCACTTTCATTGTGACTTTATTTCCTATCTCAGCGATATCATGGAGCTTGAACTTCAGCTGCCTCCCCTGGTGTCGCCCTCGTCCTCCCCCAGCCTTCCTCTTGCACGCACCTCGTCTTCATCGTCTTCATCAACTTGTCGCGAGTCACTGCTCGCCCTGCCATCATCATGGCACGCATTCGCACCAGCTGCGTGCGATTCTGACCCGCCTCCCCGCCTCCAGCTCATCCCTTCATCCCTCTCCTCCTTCCGTTCGCCTCCTTCTTCCTCTACACGCACCAGATCTCCATTTTCACCTTCCACGTCAAATGACGACCTCTCGGTGCCCTCTTCTCCAGCCCTGTCTTCTTGGTCTTCTTCTACACCGTCAACAACAGCCCCGCCGAGTCCCTCGGCCCTGTCTTCTCCTTCTTCGTCATCGCCCCCACTGCCGCACCTGGCGAACGAGCTGTGGTGGGAGGTCATCGAGCGGCTGCCGCTCCTACCGGACCGCATGCGCCTGGCCCAAGTGAGCCACCGCTTCCACTCCCTCGTCTGTGCCCACCTCCGCTTCCTCGACCTCTCCGCCGCCGCGCACCGCCACCACGACCCGGACTCGGCCGCCCAGCAACAACAGCCTTCGAGCAAGCGGGCCAAGCCCGCCGAGCCGCCCGAAGGCCTGGACCGGTTCCTGCGGCACCTCGGCCGCAACTGCCACAACCTGCGTGGTAATCGCGACCCTCGACGACGTGCCACTTTGTTTGTTGAAGTGGTGGTGATGCTAATCGCTCTTGCTTCGTTCTTCGCTCCTTCTGCAGGCTTGGTGCTGCCTCCGAAGATGACGACGAGCGCCCACATCGAGCGGGTGGCGGGTATGAAGGGCCTCACGTCGCTCTCGCTCTACGGGTGCGCGGCGGTGAGCGACGACGACCTCGCGGTCCTCGCCCGTTCTCCGTCCCTCGCCGACAGCCTTCGGCTGCTCCTCCTGTGCGGCACCAACATCACCGACGCCGGGCTCAAGGTATACGACCACCACCCACCTCCTCTACCACTCCCCCACGCTTAACCCTGGGCCCCTCTAGCACCTGGCGGCGTTCACCCACCTCGAGCGCCTGCACGCCTGCGGGACCTACACCACCTTGGAGGGACTGGCGTGCCTGCCTTCGCCTGCCCGCGAGACCGGTACGCACCACCCCGGCCGGCTGGTTACCAATCTCATCTAGAAGTCACCTTTGGTCGTGGGGCGGAGGCTGATGCTGTTGTTTGGATGTACAGCGGTGGTGCACCAGGAGCACAGCCTCTTCATTTTCCCGGGCATGACGGAGGCCCTGAACATGCAGCGGTCGGGCATCTCCTACAATCCGTTCAGCCTCTTCTCCACCTCGCTCATCCCCTCGATCCACAAGAACGTGCGAAGGCTGCACGAAACCATCGGTTCGCCACCACCCCTCTCAGAAACGCTCCACTTTGATTCTGACGAGACCCATGCGCGCGTGACCATATGTTCAGCGTGGCTCGAGAAGCGCCAGATGGTTCTGGACCGACGCATACGAGACAAGAGTCACTACGCCAAGCACTACATCCGCCTCCACGTACACTGGCCAACCCGTCCAGCTTTCGGAGCTAAAGAGGGTCGGACCGCTAAAGCGAGGCGTTGTGTGTGGTGCACATCAGGAGCGGGAGAAGGCGATGGCGGCTCTGCGCAGGAAGAAGATGTACATGCTGCAGTGGTACCGCATCGACGCTGCTGGGCGCCAGCTCGCCGACTCGTTGCTGGCGTTCAAGATCGGGCACGATCTGGGCCTCATCCTCGCCCCCGACACCCACGAGCCCAAGCGAAGAGCCAACGAGGGCCTCCAACGCGTCGAACTGTACTCCACTGCATTGCCTATGCCCATGGCAGCCCTCGTGGTGATTCACTCATCCACCTTCTTGATGTATGTAGGCAACGGCAGATAGCTGCCCGACAAGCAGAGCGCTCGCACAATGTTGATGGTGGCGGGGACGACTATGAAGGCGCTGAGATCAGTGACCAGGCAGAGCGAGAGTGGGAGACGGAGCGCGAGCGCCTCCTGCGTGAGTACCAGAGACTGGAACTCGAGGTGGCCGCCGAGCGCCACGACCGGCGCGATACCACCCCCGCGACCCTTAACGCCCAGCACACACCATTGCACAGATAAATAAGAAATGTTATTATTCTTCTCTTTACACTCAATTCTCACTCTCTTTGTACACTCCTCTTCCACGCCCTGTTTATGGGCACTCGGCTGGCTTGGTCGGCACGAGCTCATAGAGCACGTGGCCCACACCATGGTTGTTTTCGTGCTCATCGTCATCTTCGTCCTCATCGCTGTCGAAGTCGCTACCGCCCTCATCCAGGGGCGCCCATGCTCGGTACGGCCAGCTGACGCCGCCGAGCAGTTCGCCGGTCAGCCACGGGTGGTCGAGGGCCTCGGCCAGAGTGATCCGCTTGGTGGGGTCGGGTTCCACCATGGACTTGATCAGGTGCAGGGCCTCGAGCGACACCCCAGTCCCCAGGTCGAGTTCGCCGCGCAGCGTATTGGCCAGCGTCTCCTGATCGGTGGCGCCCTGGAACGGCGATCTGGCCGACAACATGGCCATCAACACTGAGATTACGATAATCAGCACATGATCCATAAAAGGAAGGCTGGTGAGTTGCATGGAAGCGGTTACCTGCGCCACAAGAAAAAACGTCGACAGCATGGGCGGCGTAGGGACGATCTAGCCAAACTTCCGGCGCGGCATAGCCTACGGTGCCCACTCGCCCGGTGACCTTCTTTTGGGGGGAACACTGGACCGCCAAACCAAAATCTGGGGCAGGCAGGGGTCATTTGGTTGATCAGCAGGCTCTGAAGCACATGGAACCATATGTGGCAGAACACATAAAGGCAACCACGTACCAGCCAGCATGAAGTGGCCCAGGTCGTCCAGCAGGATATTGTCAGGCTTGATGTCCCGATGGGCCAAGCCTGTGGAATGGATATGTGCCACGGCCTCCAGCAGCTGCAGGAAGCGCCTTCGCGCCAAGCGCTCCGTCATGGGGCCGCCGTGCAGCAGGCGGTCGCACAGGTCGCCGCCTCTGGCGAACTTGAGGAAGAGGTAGAAGTGCTCTGACGTCTCCCATGTGCCGAGGCAGCGGATGATGTGGGGGTGGTTGATTCGCACCATTACGTTGGCCTCGGTGCGCGCCCGCTGTAGTTTGAGCGCGGCCTGGGCCGAGGTGCCCTTGCGCACCACCTTTACCGCTACCCGCTTCTGCGAGGTGGTGAGCGAGCCGTAGAAGACCGATCCGCAGCTGCCCTCCCCCAGCTTTCGCGTGAGCATGACCGGTGCCGTCTCCGTGGCCATCATCGCTGTCGACGTGTACATGTGGCTGAGGGTGGCTGTGGTGGTGCCAGTAGTAGTTGTTGAATTGCCAAGGCCTAGATTGTAGAGTGTTGCGAACGAAGCCAACAAGAATATAAGTTGGCAGTTGCCTAGGGGCTTTCCAGTTTCCAGTTTCGTTTTACGTGGTGGCTAGGAGATCCATCGGGGATGAGTTGAGGTAGGTATGATACACGGGTGACGTAGGGATAAGCACTCATCTTCCGATCGTAAGCACCCCTGCCTGGGGCATAACCAGGCTTTTCAGTGGCAACGCAGCATCGCAACCAGGTGGCCAGGTAACGTCTGGTAGTTACACTCAGGCCCATTTTAAGATCGTTGTGTCGGCAGAAACCTAGGCACTGGCGTTACCTATCAACGGCTTTCCTAAAAGAAGTCGTCATCTTCGGAGGATCGGGTTTTTTCTTCGTAAACATTTGTATTTTTGCAATCATGGGTGTTTTGTGTGATGGCCTCATCGTTGTCGGTGCCGGGTTTGGCTGTGGGGGTGCCGTTGGAAAAGGAGCTCGCGCAGTTGTTGGCCAAAGCGAAGGAGGTGTGTCGGTCGACTCACTTCGCTGACTACGGCGGGTGGGCGGCGAGACTCCCGATCGGTCGGCCGAGCCGGGATGGGCCTGCCTGCCCTCTGCGGGCGAGGCCGGTCGTCCGGCGCTGCGGAGAGACTCGAGCGGAGGCCGAGGCTCGGCTAGCGAGGGTGGGTATGGGTGGTGGTGGTCATCGTTGCTGCGCTGCTGCCGCTAGGTGTGGATCATCGACTGGCCGAGACGGGGATCGGGACCGACGTGGAGTTGAACTCGCGCATGAGCCTCTTCTTGGTGGCGGCGAAGAACGAGAGCGGGCCGTTGGACGACGAAGTCGACGACGACTGGCTGGGCGAGGCGCCGACGGTGGCAGACTTGCTGGTGGGAGAAGAGGAGCTGGCAGTCTTGGGCCTCATCTTCATCCACGGGTGCTGGCAGAGCTGGGTCATGGTGATGCGGGTCTTGGGGTTGGGGTCGAGCAGGCGCGTGAGCAGGTCGACGGCCGACGTCGAGACGGAGATGGGCACGTCCGACTTGAAGTCGCCCAGCTGCACCTTCTTGAACGACTCCTCCTCGCTGTCGGCCTTAAAGGGGATCGTGGCGCTGATCATGGCCAGCAGCACGGTGCCCAGGGAGAAGAGGTCGACCTCGGGTCCGCAGTAGCCGTGGCCCAGGAGCAGCTCGGGCGCCGCGTAGGGGAAGGTGCCCACCGACTCGGTCTGGTGCACGTCGGGCGACCAGGCCGTGGCGAAGCCGAAGTCCCCAAGGAGGACGTTGCCCGACTCGTCGAGGAACACGTTCTCAGGCTGTAGAGAATAACAGCAAAGAGAAATGTTAGGAGATATAAAATATACAGAGTGTAGAGAGCGAGACATGTAGGGGGTGGAGCGTTTACCTTGATGTCGCGATGGATGTAGCCCTTGTTGTGCAGGTAGCTGACGGCGAGCACCAGCTGCTGGAAGACGCGACGCGCCTCGCGCTCGGAGAAGGCGCCGTGCTTGTTAATGCGATCGAGGAGGTCGCCGCCCTTGGCGAACTGGAGCAGGAGGAAGACGTGGTCGGGGTTCTCGACGATGCCGTAGCACTTACAGATGTGCTTGTGGACGAGCTCGGCCATGATGGCCGCCTCAGAGCGGGCGCGCTCGGTGGTACGGCGGCCCTTGGTCGAGTCCACCTTGCGGACCACCTTCACGGCGAGCTTCTTCTTGGCCTTGACGCACGAGCCGTAGTACACGGCGCCGGTGGAACCCTCGCCAATCTTCTTAATCATCTGAACGTGGTCGCCCATCTTGAAGTGTAAAACGAAAAACAAAAATAAGTGGAAGTGAGTGAGAGGGAGAGCGAAGCTGCTTGGCCCTTGCTTGAGTTGGCTGGTTGTTGGTATGTTGAACTCAACCAGACGTCCCCGACCCATTTTATCGTGAGCCCGCTCGCGCGGCAGATGGGGTCGCTATCTCGTCTTCCACCCTCCGGCCACCTCGAAGCTCGCCTCCAATCACGCGCCTCCGTCGCACCGGTGAAAAGTCCGTGGGCGCGGTCAGGGTGTGTTCTTTCTGTGGATTTTGCGTTCAGTGTGGCGATGCGAATGACGCGCCACGAGGGCAAAGTACGTCACAAGATGATGGCTGACATCATCACCCGGGTAGGGGGCTCCAGAGGGCGAGACGGGCGTGGCTTTTCGCTGGGAGCGCAAAGCAAGGTCGACCAAGTTCGCTAACACCGCCACGCACATCAAGACAAAGAAAACCCAAAGGAACACATGACCAATATCGAGACACGTTCAGGAAGGAGATACAGGTGAGATTGCCTGGTGTAAAGAAAATTAGAAGAAAAATGTTTTCTCGAATCTCTGTTGGGCAGGCCGAGGTGTAGGGGGGAAGGACCCGGAGAACTCAACAGCACCCCTGACGTTTGAATGAGAGACAGGCGAGGATCAAAGTTCAATTCAAACGGTGACCGCTGGAACGAAAGCGTTCCTGCGTTCCTCCCTGTGCTCCCGATCCCACCAGGATCTTGCAAGGATCATGATGAGGAAACGGAGAAGAGGAAAGAAGGGATCACCAGCCAGGGGGATCAGATGTTCGAACTACTACTACACAAAATGCTTGAGAAACCTAGAACGCTTCTACAGTATGAACGGGTGAGAATGTCAGTGGCCCTGACGCCGTGGTCACCTACATGGACGGACTAGGTCCGTGGATCTGTTGGCTGTGGCACCAGAACCTTCCACACACGCTTGTCGCTGAGGCTTTATCCGCGCTTGGGGGCTTCCACCACCTTTCCCTCGTCGTCGACGTAGATGCGGACGCGGGACTGTACGCGCACCATGGCCAGATCCTTGGGCACCACGCCGCCAGGAGCCGGCACGAGCTGCGCCTTGACGCCCTCCTCAGCCTCCACCAGCGCCAGCGCCTCCTCTCCGCTCAGTCCCACCACCTCGGGCCAGCTGTTCTTGCTCATCTTCTTGCTCGACGGTGCTGTGTGCTGTGGCAAATGCCCCGACCCGGCCAAACCTTCTTCAACCGGTGGCCGGATTTTACCGCCGACCGAGCGCCACACAGGCAGTCGAGAAAGAAGGGCTATGTTCATCAGGAAGAACAACAAGGAGTTGAAGAGGAAGAGGAAGAAGTGGGAGAAGGGACACCATTCATTATCCAGAGGAGGAAAGGTCCGCTCTTCTGGTTTAGATGAGAGCTGGCCGACCGCCGCTCACTGGTAGAAGAGGAACTCGTTGCCGCCGCCTCTGGCCACCGACTTGTAGCCCTTCTCAAAGTCCTTGGGCAGGATCACGTAGCGGTTCTTGCGCACGGCCTGCATGCCCGCCTCCTGGCAGATGGCGTTGATCTCAGCACCCGAGAGCTTGTCGGGCCTGTGTTGTGTGCGGCGTGAGCCCCACGCAGACCCGAAGAAAGAGGTGACTAAGCGAATGTGTACCTGGAGACGTAGTCCTCGAGATCGACCTCTTCGCTGAGGTTCATCTTGCCGGTGAGCACGGAGAAGATGAGACGCTTTTGCCGCCTGTCGGGCGAAGGGAACTCGATCTTCCTGTCGAGACGACCGGGGCGCAGAAGCGCGGGATCGAGCGTGTCGGCGCGGTTGGTAGCCATGATCACCTTGACGTTGACACTCTGATCGAAGCCGTCCATCTGGTTGAGCAGCTCCAGCAGGATACGCTGAACCTCGCGATCGGCACCGGTCTGGGCGTCGAAACGCTTGGTGGCGATGGCGTCCACCTCGTCCACGAAGATGATCGCCGGCGCGTTCTCCTTGGCGAGACGGAACACGTCCCTGTACGGGCGAGCAGCGAGCGGGCACACTCAGCAAAGCTTCATGAAGAAGAGGGGTGCTGCTAAAGGTGAAGATAAAGGTAGGTGTGATGGTGAATGCGTACCTGACCATGCGTGGGCCTTCACCCAAATACTTCTGTACAAACTCGGAGCCGACCACGGCAATGAAGGAGGCGGATGTGTGGTGCGCCACGGCCTTGGCCAACATGGTCTTACCCGTACCTGCAACGGGCACACGAGCAGATGCAGAGAAAGAAAAAAGAAGTGAGAAGAGACGAGAAGAGACGAGAAGAGACGAAAGCAACGAAGGCAATGCAACCAAGAGAGAAGCAGGGAGAGGAGAGGGAGAGGAGTCGGTACCAGGCGAGCCGTAGAGGAGCACACCACGAGGCGGGTCAATGCCAATCTGTCGGTAGAGGTCAAAGTGTGTGAGGGGCAGCTCGACGGCCTCCCGAATCTCCTGCTTCTGTATGTCGAGGCCGCCAATCATCTGGTAGGTCACGTTGGGCTTCTCGCCAGCGCCCATGAGCTGGATGGACGAGTCGGCCTCGGGCGGCAGGATGTCGACGAGCGCATTCGAGTGTCTGTGCAGAGCCACCGAGGCGGCGGGCTTGAGCTCCTCGCGGTTGATGGTGGACAGGATGCGCACGTAGTAGTTGGAGCCAGTGGTGGAGCCGATGATGCCTGTGTTCTGGTCGATCATCTCCAGGAACTGGCCGATGACGAGCGGCACCGACTGGATGCGCTTGACCTCCTCCTGGGCGCGCAGCAGCTCGCGCTTGAGATTCTTATGCTCATCCTTGACGTACTCCTCCTGAATCTCGAGGAATCGCAGCTGCTTCTCATAGTCCTTGAGTGTGAGGTAGAGATCGTCTTCTCGCTCTTCCTTGGTTTCAATGTCCATCGCGCTGTGAGGCGAATCGATGACCATCGTCTGCGCGCGGTTGCAGGAATCACGATTAGCCATCGTTGTTCACGGACACTTCCAACACAACACAGAGATCTGCCCCCTGTCGAGCAAAAAGCATTCAACCGCACTCCATTCCGCACACAGCGATGCACTCACGCACCTGCGAGCCAGCGGGGGCGAGTCCGATTTCTTCCATGTTTTATGCCTCTATGCAGCCTGCCTATGAATTGATTTGATGTCTTCCCAATCTGCAGCCTTGGCTTCGCGGCCAACTCTTGCCACCCACCATTTTGCTGGCCCAATTTTAAGGTGGCGCTCTGAACAGGAAAATAGATTTCCTTTTATTAAATCGAAGAAATGCATAAATGAAAGGAAAACTGGAAGGGCCTTGACGCCCTGTTCGGGTTGGTGCTGTTGAAGACTCGCTGCACTCACGTGAGCAGCTCTCCACAGTTGTGTTGTCGTCTTATCTGTCTGGTAGTTGTACAACACATAACTCGGGAAATCAATTATTATTGTGTATTTCCCTTTTTAATTATTTGTTCGCTATTAATTATTTGGGGCGTACACGCGGGGGTGGCCTCTTGCACGCGTTTCCGCTCGCCGGTCGCCTTTGGCCCCTTTTCACGAGAGCCATTGCAATCAACAACTCAAGCGAGACGGAGAGAGCGAAGACAGAAGCGTTTGCATGCGCAGCGCGGTCGGCAGAGCGCATTCCACCCGTCCAATCGTTCCCTGAGCTCAATCCATTCTCTGGCAAGGCGAAACCCACCCTTCGCCCTTCGATCTCTACCCAGCGATTCCAAGATGGATGGCTACGGCAGCAGCGGAATGGGCGATCACAGCAACGATCCTAGCATGCTCGCCGATGAAAAGGTGCCTCTTTGCCTATTTTATGTGGATTGCAGTTTTCCACCTCTCTCTCTCTCTCTCTGCGATCCATCTTTCTTCCTTCGCTCTTGCTCTCTCCTCGCAGCTTCTTCTACTTCAAGCTTTACTCGCTCTACGTTTGTTTCTCACCCCCCCCCCCAACAAACCGTTTCGCGTGCCACCACCAGCTGGGCGACTACAGCAACTACACGAGCGACCCGCTGGGACTGCACGGCGTACAGCCCGCCTCGATGCCCGGCAGTCGCATGCTCGGCATGGCTCCATCATCGTCGTCTTCGCTGAGGTCGCCCGACGGCCTCCACCTGCCGCCGCTGCCGGGCGTGGGTCCTTCGCATCTGATGCCACACCACATGCAGCCCCATCAGCACCAGCTCCACCAGCAGCACCCACCACACCACCAGCAGCTCCTCATGTCGCCCGATCCCTCGGGGGGTCTGATGGGCGGCGGAGGCGGTGGCCATCTCCACCACCACCACCTCCAGCACCAGCAGCACATGCATCAGGCGCAGCAGCACCAGCAGGGCCGCGCCGGGTTTCCGTTCGGGTTCGGTCCTTCGTCGCATATGCTGATGGGCCACGACATGCAGCACCCGGCGCTCGGCCTTAGCCACGGCCACCCGCAGCAGCAGCAGCAGCAGCAGGCCTTGCCCGGTTCTCCCTACGGCGGCCACGGCCACGGCCACCTTCAGCCCACGCACCTTCACCACCCGCTGTCGCCCATCTCGCAGCAGCAGCAACAGCAGCAGATGCAGCGACAGCAGCGTACGCCGCCTACTGCGCCGCCGCCAGTGACCATGTCACCCGCCTCCATGCCGTCGCCGCCGAGCACGGCGCCGGTGAGCAGCCTGCCGCTCTCGCCGCCGCCCGTACCCTCGGCCTCCTCCTTGACTCCATCGCCCCTGTCGTCATCGACGTCGCTGTCGAACTCGGCTCCATCGTCACTCTCGGCGCTGTCGAGCTCTGCTTCGTCGACGTCGTCGTCATCGTCCGCGAACCTGGAGCGCTCAGCCGCGGTGACCACGACCACCACGCCCACGCCCACGCCCACCGTGGCTGCGGTGGTCTCCTCGCCCGCAGCCGGGTCTGTCTCTGCGTCGGCGGAACGACCCGCGACGAGCGCCAACAGCAGACACCCCTCGCCGAGCCGGGACCTGCTGCCTGCGAGCCCCGCGCCGGTCAGCGCCGGCACCACAACCGCTGCTAGCGCCGGCGCCGGCCCCGACGCCAAGGACAACGGACACGAGGAGAGAGCGGCCCAGGCGAAGGCAAACCAGAGCCAGAAGAAGCGGAGGAAGACCGACTACCCCACCGACACCAACAGCAACGCGAGCGGCGCACCGAGCGCGTTCGGCACGTTCCAGCTGGTAAAGCCCGTGCCCGACGCGAGGGCGACACCATCGGTGACCGCGAGCACGACGTCCACAAAGGCCACCGCCACCACCGCCACCACGACCGCGAGCACGGCCACAAAGG
>CACVKS010000923.1:0-12997 GCA_902749335.1 Acanthamoeba triangularis
CCACCACCCCTTCCTCACCCTCCAGCCTCCCCCTCGTCGTGGTGTGTCGTGGTGTGTCGTGTCGTGTCGTGTGCGGCGTGTGCGGTGACCCGGCAGGGAGTGCACGAGTTCGCTTCGATCGATCTGTACGCCAAGGGGCTGCTGCTGGGGGACATCCTCTACTGCAACGTGTGCCGGCGCAGCATCCTCAACGCCCTCGGCGGCCTCCAGTGCGTGGGTACCTCTCTCGCCTTCTTCTACTCGTGTTTCTCTCTTTCTTTTTTGTGTCTCAATGCGCCGTGTGTCGTGTTGCGTGTTGCGTGTTGCGTGTTGCGTGTGCTGGTGAAAGTGTGCGGCTACTTGTCGCACTCGGACTGTAAGGACAAGGCCGACGTCAACTGCGTGATTCCGTTCCTCCCGCAAACCGCCGACAAGGACAAGGTCCCCCCGCCACCAACGCCTCCACTCGTCCGTCCCCACCACCACTCACTCACTCTTTTGTTCAACGACGTCGTGTGGTTGGCCGATCTAGGCCGACGAGGTGGACGACGTCCCTGAGACGGTGCCCCTGCCGGGCGAATTCCTCGAGGACCAGCAGAAACCGATCCCGGCACCAGCGAAGCCCGCCGACGACGAAAAAGAAAAAGAAAAACAAGAAGAAGAGCAAGAGGCAGGCGAAGGCGAAAAGGAAAAGGAAAAGGAAACAGAAAAGAAGAAGAAGAGCCGGTCGGCCAGGCGTCGGGGCTCGAAGCGGAAGGCCAAGGCCAAGCACGAGCGGCTCGGGCGGCCGATCGACACCGGGGTCGAGGAGTGGGAGCGGAGCCCGAAGGCCGGGCCCACCGTCATCGCGACGTGGCCCCACCACTGGGTCGAGGGCAACCTGCCCTCGAGCGCCCTCTGCATGTTCTGCGCCGAATCCATCACCTCAGGTAACACTTCTCTGCTGCGTGTGTGCGCGTGTGTGCGCGTATGTGGTGCGTGTGCCGTGGTGTGTGCGGTGGTGTGCGTGTGCGTGTGTCTTATGGTCGTATTTGTACCACACGCAGGCAGCAAGATGTCGGGCTATCGGTGCTATTGGTGCGGCGGCATGGTGCGTACTACAGACGAACGCGCAACGACGGCGTTTGTGTGGTTGTGTGGGTTGTGTCGTGTGTCGTGTGTCGTGTGCCGTGTGCCGTGTGTGCCGCGTCTGAGTCGCGCGTGCACTGTGTGGCCGCTATGCAGGTACATTCGGAGTGTCGTCGGCTGAGCACCGTCTGCACGTTCGGCAAGCGCGCGGACATCATCCTTCCGCCCTTCTGCATCTCCCCCCACCAAGACTCCGCCCGCCCTCGCATCGCCTGGAAGGTGCCATGCGTGTGTCGTGTCGTTCCGTGCGTGTCGTGCGTGTCGTGCGTGTCGTGTGTCGCTGACAATGATGCGGGCGGGGGCAGATTCACCCGGAGAAGTTGCCGGCGGTGTGCCAGCGTCCGCTGTTGGTGTTCATCAACCCGCGGTCCGGCGGGCAGCAGGGAGAGCTCATCATCCGGGGCCTCAAGTCCCTCATCAACCCCCTCCAGATCTTCGACCTCCGCAACGGTGGACCCGCGCCCGGGTACCCATACCATACACCGCACACCGCACACACTCCGCACTAACGGCGGATATCGCGTTGCAGGCTCGAGACGTTCGGGGCGCTGGTGGAGGCCGGACGCGAGTTTGCGATTCTGGGGTGCGGAGGCGACGGCACCATCGGCTGGATCTGCTCCGAGCTCGACAAGACCGGCTGGCCCGTCGAGCGGATGCCCTCCGTACTTCCTCCCCCCCCTCTCCTGCCTTCGCTTCGTTCTTCGTTCTTCGTTCTCTGCCTCTCTTTCGCTTTTCTCTTTCTCTTTCTTTTCTTTGCTTCTCACTCGCGCGTTGGGCGGCTTGCGTGTGCCCAGGTGGCCGTACTTCCGCTGGGCACGGGCAACGACCTCGCGCGCTCCCTGGGCTGGGGCGGAGGGTACCACGCCTGCCTCACACACCCCTGTCGCCCCCCACTGGCGCTCTGACGAGCGTGTGCTGTTACGTTGTGTGTCGTGTGCGGTGGCAGGTACGACGGGGAGAGCCTGGAGGAGCTGCTGGAGGAGATCGAGCGGGCGCACACGGTGCTGCTGGACCGCTGGCGAATCACCGTCACGCGCACCCACCACCGAGACGCGTCCGACGAGAAGGAGGTCGACAGCCTCGACCTCGCCGAAGAGCTCCCGGGCGAGAGCCTCCAGAAGGTCTACATCGCCAACAACTACTTCAGCGTCGGTACGCGCACCGCACACGCAGGACACACACGCACGGCACACGCACGGCACACGCACGACACACGCACGGCACACGACAGATGATGATTATTAACATCGGCCATATCCCGCGCGCAGGCATCGACGCCAAGGTGGCGCTCGAGTTCCACTTGGCGCGCGAGAGTCGCCCGGAGCGATTCACCAGCCGCGGAGTCAACAAACTCAAGTTCGTCTCCCCCCCGCAATGACTCAAAATCGATAACTCATCGTTTTCGCTTCGTTCTTCGTTCTTCTTTGTGCGCGGTGCAGGTATTTCGAGCTGGGGGCGGCGGCGCTGTTCGACGGGTGCGCCGGCCTGAGCAAGAACCTCACGCTCGAAGTGGACGGGTGCGAGATTGCGATCCCGCGCTCGGTGGAGGGCGTCATCGTGACCAACCTCCCCAGCTGGGCCGGCGGCACCAACCTATGGGACCCGCCCGAGGAGGTAGCCCACCAATCACATCCCGTGGTTTACATATGTATATATAGATATATGTGGTCAAATATTGAACCCGTGTTGTGTGTCGTGCGTGTCGTGTCGTGTGTGCCGCAGGGCTCGAAGCCAATCTCGCACAGCGATCGCATGATTGAGGTGGTGGGCCTCAAGGGCGCAGCGCACCTGGGCATGATCAAGGCCAAGCAGACCCTCCTCAGCGGCGGACCCATCCAACTCGCCCAAGGCCGAGAGGTACGATCGTCATCGTCAGCGTCATCATCAAAATAATTATTGGTATTGTGGTTGGCCAGTACTGACGCGCCTTGGTCGTGTCGGTGGGCGTATACCGTTTAAGGTGAGCCTCACGTTGAAGGAGCAGGCGGTGCCGGTGCAGGTGGACGGAGAGCCGTGGCTGCAGCAGCCGTGCACGATCCGGATCGTGCACCACAGCCAGGTGCCCATGCTACGCCGCCGGGGCGAACCCGACTACCCCTCCGCCCCGACCGGTTCCACCTTCCTCCTCTAACGCGCGATTTGGTCCCAAATCACTATGTATCTCCTGCACTGAAGATAAAATATACCATACATTTGCCCAATAGCCAAAACCAAGTTTTGTACATACCCCACATTCTCCACAACATATGGCCTCACCTTTTCCTCCTGTTTTTTCCTGGCGCAAACTAAAATACAAGTGGGCAGCAGTCTGAGGATGGGCAACACAGGAAGCAGCAAGCAGGGTGCTCCCCTCCACCCCCATTGCAGGTGTGTAGAGGGGAAAAAGTGCCCCCTCCGCTAAAAAAAAATGAAAACGACGGGCCAGCTGCTACTCCTTCCTCAGGGCTGGAGATGCCCACGACCCCGGGCGGGCAGCTGGTGGCCAAGCTGCTCCTCATTGGCAACTCAAGTGCGGCCCCACCTGCATTATCGTCTTCTTTCTTCTCTTCTCCGAAAGCTTACGACGGTTCTCTGTGTTTGTGTTTGTGTTTGTGTGACACCACGACCCAGACGTGAAGAAGAGCGCCATGCTGTCGAGCTTCACCGGCGCTGGGTGGGCCGCCGCTACTCGCACCATCGGGTACACGAGACACAGCCATCTGCTGCTGCTGCTGCTGCCATCTTAGTACTGATCGTTCTCATGTATTTGGGCTTTGGGTCTCCGCAAAGCATTGACTACCAGGTTCATACGATCGAAATCGACGGTAGAACTGTCGTACGTTTCAGGGCATCCCTCTTGGGGCACTCTCGTATGCAACCGAGCAACCATTGCTGTGTGTGTTGATGATCGATCAATCTTGGTGCCATTGGGCTTGCTTGGCCTAGAGACTGCAAATGTGGGACACGGCCGGACAGGAGCGATTCCGGAGCATCACCTCCGCCTACTACCGCGGCGCGCACGGCCTCATGTTTGTCTTCTCCGTCTCTGGTATGCACCTGATTTATAACTATTTTCATGTTTTATAATCGTTGAAACTCCTGGAGTTTGGTTGGCGAACGTTCACAGACCGACGGTCGTTCGATGACCTGACCCAGTGGGTCAAATCTGCGGCACAGCACGGCAAGGCCGACACGCCTCGGCTGCTCGTCGGCGACGAGTCCTCCTCCGACGAGGGTGACCACCTGCCCCGGGTGGTGAGCCGCGAGGAGGCCATGGCCTTCGCCACCGCCCACGGCATGAAGTACATTGAAGGTGCGCTGCACTTCCCCACCACACGACACAATGTCGATGGCATTGTTGCACTCAATTGGGTGCGGTCGACGGCGCAGTTGATGTGGGCAAGGGCGAGGGGGTGGAGGAGGCCTTCTTCACGCTGGCGCGCGATGCGGTGCGGCGATACGTGGAGGGCCTGGCCCCGACACGGCACCTCTACGGCGGCGGACCGGGCATGCTGGCCGTGAGCCCCGAGAGCCTTCTCCACCTGTGCGTGGCCCACCTCGTCAGGACCCACCACGCCGACCCTCGAGCCCTCGAGGCCCAGACCCGCCAACTGCCCGCCGAGCTCCAGGAGCGCGTGTCGCAAGCTTTGGCTGATCCCTTGCTTTCAACAAAGTAATGCTGTTTATAAACAGATAACATCTCAATACGCTGCCAAAGTTGCAACATGTAGGAACATATTTACAGTGGGTTATATTGTGAAATTCTTGAAATTGTAACAAGAGAAGTTAGCGGTGACCAAGGCTGGCACGCAGGGCACTGCGCTGTGGGCCGGCCCAGGAGGTGCGTCGAGAGGTGCGCGTGCGGTCGGTCTTGGCGAGCTTGAGGGTGACGAAGACCAGCGAGAGCATGAGCTCGATGAGCGCCACCACGAGCAGCTCCCACACCACTCCGGCCCCCGAGTACTCGCCGCCAGCGCCCTCGCCGCCCTGGTAGTAGGCGTCGTGCCGGCGGCTGGGACCCTGCCACCACCACACCACCGCCAGCAGCCACTGCCCGATGATGCAGGCCCACTGCAGACGCGCCACATGCCGCCTGCAACAAAAATAATAACAAAATAAATATATAAATATATATGTCGTGTTGTGTGCGTTGTTAGAAACCGTGTGCGGCGTGTGCGGCGTGTGCGGTGTGTGCGGTGTGTGCGGTGTGTGCGGTGTGTGCGGTGTGTGCGGTGTGTGTCGTACCCGACGGGCAAGCACAGGAGCATGGTGACGAGGGAGAGGGCGACCATCAGGTGGATGTACCACGAGGACCACGATTGCGCCATGTCAACGCACAACGCCAACTGCGCAGGAGAAGTGGGCTACGTCAGCTCCAGAACACGCGGCACGCGACACGCAGCACGACACACGGCACGCGAACCTTGATGAGGAGCGTGGTGGCAAAGAGGGATTGGCGCATGAAGGCGTCGAGGTTGTCCAGGCAGAAGTTGACGGCGGGCGCCAGGAACGCCACCGCGGGCGACGGCAGCCGGAGCGCGTGGAGGATCGCCGTTGCGCTCGACAGCGCCGCTGACGCTGTGGTCGAGGGGCTATCGTCGGCGGCGGGCATCGACGACGGCGGGAAGGCCGAGGGCGTCGACGAGCGGCGAGCCGGGGCGAGGGGCGGCGGCATGAGCTGCGACGAGCGGCGGCGGAAGAGTGTCGAGCGATTGCCGCCGCCGCCGGCCGAGGCGGTCGTTGTGGTCGTGGTCGCGGCAGACGACGCCGACGCCGACGCCGACGCTGATGAGGAAGACGAAGCGGCCGAGGGGATGGTGGTCTGCACGATCTGCGGCGGCAGCTCCAGCAGGTGGGCCGTCGACAGCGGCGGCGGCGCCTCCGCCGGCCTGCGCGCAACAAGGAAAAGGAAAGGGAAAATGTGTGAGAAAACATGCGTGTCGTGCCGCATGTGTCGCGTGTGTCGTGTTGGGCGTAGTACGCGGGCGGGCGCGGGGTGCCGGTGTTGTGGTGCACGACTTCGGGGATGCCCAGGATGTCGTCCACCGACGGACGCTTGGCCGGGTCGCCCTGCATCATCCACTGGATGAGCCACGTGAAGATGTGCGGCCGCGGCACCGGCGTCGACGGAAACTCGGTGATCCCCCGCGTGCTCCTACTCCATCACCACCGACGTCAGTGAGCGCCGAAATGGAGAACAGAAAGAACGAAAGAGAAAAGAGCGAAGAGAGAGAGAGAGAGAGAAAAGAGAGAAGACGGAACCCGATGATTTCGCGCTCGAGGTCTTCGGTGGAGTTGACGTTGCGGAAGGGCGACTCGGAGAAGCAGAGCTCGTACAGGATCACGCCCAGCGACCACACGTCCGATTTCTCGTTGTAGTCGTGCAGGTACCGACCCGACGCGTCCGTTATCAGCGCTGTGTGCGCACACGACACGACACACGGCACACGACACACGCACACGCACATGCACACGCACGTCAGCGGTGATGAGCGGAAGGGGCGGGGCGAGCAACAGGGGGGAGCTGATGGTACCTTCGGGAGCCATGTAGGCGATGGTGCCCGTGTTGCCGGTGCGGGGCGCGCGTTCGCCCTGGAGAAGCGACTTGACGCTGCCAAAGTCGGTGATGAGCACCCGCGTCGTCTCCTGCTGCGTCACCGCGTCCACGCACTTGTCCAGCAGCAGGTTCTGCGGCTTGAGATCGCAATGAATGATGCCCCTACACGCCAACGGCCCATCAGCGTGGTGCGTGCGTGCGGTGTGTGTGTGTGTGTGTGTGTGTCATGTCGTGTGTGCGTGCGTGCGTGTCGTGTGTGTGTGTTACCGGTGGTGGAGGTGGGAGAGGCCGTTGCAGATGTCGGTGAAGAAACTCCAAATGGTGGTGCTGTCCAGGAAATACGTGCGCGCTGTTGTCGTGTTGGTCTGCCCTCAACCACCGGTGGTTGTGAGTGCTACACCGCGTATGTATGGTGTGGTGTTGTGTCATGTGCAGAGGTACCAGCGGGTTGAGTGTGGCTCTCTTCTCGAAGTTGGCCCGCTTAGCACGCGCCCGATTCTCAGGGATCCTGATGGCCATTGCGCACTAGTTACACACCATACACGACACGCACGACACACGCGGCACTCGGGCACGTACCTGTTGGGGTTGTAGAAGATGAAGTCGTGGAGGTTGCCCGCATTGGCGTATTCGGTGAGGATGAAGAGGGTGGGGATGTTGTCCGGTCCGAAGTCGGCCGGCTTGGTCCGCTCGAGCCACGAGTGCTTGTAGGACACGATGTTGGGGTGCTGCAGCCGCTCGAGCGCCTTCACCTCCTGCAGCACCGCTACTCGCGCCCACAAAAAAGTTATTTGAGGAATTCGGTCAGGAAATGACCGCGCATTCTTGAGAATCCGTACGTACCTGCGAGCCGCGGGTGGTCGTTCCCCACCGGCACCTTCTTGATGGCGTACTTGCCCAGGTTCACCTCGCCCAGCACGTGGTGGCACAGGTACACGCTGCCGAACGCGCCGCGCCCGAGGCAGGCCTCCTCGTCGAAGAACTTGTGGTAGTAGCCCTGGTTGAAGGCCCGCGACCGCAGGCTTTGCGTCCGCTGCCGCCGCGCGCGAGCCTGCCGCGCGGCCTCCCCGCCCAGACTTCGCTCAAACCCGCCACCTGAGGTGCCACGCGCAAGCGTTAACATATCAACGTGACACGACGCACCGCACCACACAACACACACACAACACAACACACACGGCAACAAGGAGGTAGGTATGAAGGGGAGTACCGCGGAGGTCGTCTTCTTCGTCGCTGCTACTGCTGAGGTCGGATTCATCGGAAGAATCGGTGCGCAAGTCATCGTCGTCGCCCATCGGCGGCGGACTACCGCTGCCCCTGAAAAGAGAGAGTGAGGGCAAAATGAGAGGGAGAGGCTCATCGCACACACGCGCACACCACAAAAGACACGCACGGCACACGGCACACGGCACACACGCGCGCGTACCCCAGGTTGATGAGCTCGAAATAGTTCGGGGAGACGTATCGCCTCCCCCCGGGCGGCGACGCTTGCACTGCTGATATCAAAATCGCACACACACACGTGTTAGGGGAGACCAGGTGCAGCGCACGCAAGAGGCTTCGGCCGGGGCGCGCGGAGGCGTACTGCGATGTTCGCGCGAGTCGTGGTGATAGTGGTGGTGGCGGTAGGACGGGAGGTGCTGGCGACACAGCGGGCAGCGGCCGCCGCCACCGGCACTCGCCTGCGGAAAGGCGGGCGTGGCCGACGGCGATATGCCCAGCTCCACCTTTTGCCTCACCATGGGTGCCACGCCCCTGTGCACGCAACACACGACACATCTCCACAAGATGAGCAAGTGCGTAGTACACACGAAGAGAATGCAGGCGACTGACCTGGCATCGGCAGACGCGAAGGAGTCGCTGGTGGTCGTGGTGGAGGTTGCATTACTCCTGCTTGTATATATATATAAATTAAGAAATATATATTTGTTAATTTGTTTTGGGTGCTCAATGAATAGATTAATGAATGCTTCAACTTTCAAGATTGTCGCAGCAACGGAGGTGGTGGAGGACAGGGGAGGGCCGCGTACCCGACGTAGTCGATGCTGCTGCGGCGAGGCGGGGCAGGCATGGGGATGGGCCCGTGGTGGGCCGCATAGGCACGGCCGTCCAGTATGCGTAGCGTGTGGTCGTAGCGATTGTACAGCACAGTCTGCTTGTCCAAGGGGTTGTAGAGCACCACTTCCCACTGCCCGTGCCCGTCCATCTTGTTGGTGCAGTCAAGTCGTGCGGCAATCTCGTGCGCTTGATATTTCCTGCTGGCGCACCTTGCTACTTTTTCCTTTTTCTATTTCTTAGAAAAGTAAAGAGAAAAGTAAGAAATAGAAAAAATCAAAGGAATAATATTGCAAGGGTTATTTTTTGCCATTAACTTGGTGTTATTTTGGAGATGAGTGTGTACATCCACGTCGTGGTTTAGTGGCGTGTATTACTTGCTTGTGTGGGTGGTGGTGGATCAGTTGCCGAGACGTCGTCGCGGCCGCGGTTGGTTGAGCGAGGTGCGGTCGTGGGAGAACGCCGACTCGAGAAGCTCCCGCAGGTTGCGCACCACCGCGTCGCGCAGGCCGCGCAGCCGGTCCTGCTTCCAGTAGACGAACCAGAAGAGGGTGAGGATGCCCCCGAACAGGGTCGCGTAGTAGTACGAGTAGCTGGCGGCCCGCGGTCGCCGCCCTCCGGTGAGTGTCGACACGACAGTCGACAACAAGGAGCCGCTCGAGCTTCGCACCACGGTCGCGGCCGCTGGTCGCTTGGATGAAGAAGATGGAGACGATGAAGAGGAAGAGGAAGACGAAGACGAAGATGAAGGAGACGAAGAAGACGATGAGGAGGAGGAAGATGATGATGATGATGTGTCGCTGGTGGTTCGCGAGAAGAGTTGTCGGTCTTGAACTTCGTTGTCGATTCGCTCGATGCGGTCTTCCAACTCTTCTGCCGTAAGTTCGCCTTGCGCAGCGTCGGCCACGTCTGCACCCGCGTCGTCGTCGTCGTCGGCGACCACGATCGCCGCGCTCGCCCCAAGTGGCGCCTTCCTAGCGCGCGCGGCCTCGACGTTCCGCCGCTTCTCTTCGTCCTCGGCGCGGTCGATTTCCTTCTTCAGCGCCTGCGTCACGACGCGACGATACGTGCCAGTGAGTGGGTTATTGATCACAGCGGGGGTATGTGCGTGACGTTGTGAGTGTTGTGTGTGTGTGTGTGTGTGTGGTGTGTGTGCTGCGTGCGGCTCGGGCGTACGAGGATGGTAGATGGGACGAGAGTGGATTGCATGGAGAAGACGAAGACGCGGGCCTCGCTGTACTGCTTCATGGGGAGGAGGATGTTGACGATGAACAGCTCCACGAGCGCACTCTGCTGCTGCGCGCTCAGCTCCACGCTCTTCTCCTTGCCCTGCGCCATGGCGTTGCAGCAACCACACCGCGTCAGCCCCGCGCTTCCGATCACATGAACAACAACAACAACAATAAAAAGAAAACAACCATAACGATAGCGATGACATATAAACGAGATAGCAACACTGGCGCAGGGCGGGAGACCTTTGCGGAGGGCTTGGGCGCGGCGAAGTACTGCCGCACGAGGTCCTTGGCCACCTGGTAGTTGTGTAGCGACACCTCCAGATTGATCCTGCCCACCGGGTCAGCCTCACACCGCACACACCACACGCTGCTGACCAGGAGAGAGAGAGAGAGAGAGCGGTACATGAGGAAGAACACTTGGTAGGGGATGGCGTGCACGTCGTGGTGGTGCGGCTGCTGGCGGTCGCCTGGCGGCTCGGTGGCGTAGAACCAGCGGACGAAGGGCGTGACCTCGCGCTGCCGCTTGAGCTCGAACAGGATCTGGATGAAGAGGATCACGAGTCGCATGGCCGCTGCCTCCTCCTCCGCATCGTGGAAGCGTCGATTGCCAGGTCGGTTTGCTCTCGTGCTCTTCTTCTTGCTGCCGCTCTCCTCTTGTGTGTACCCAGATGATGTTGGATGATGGGCGTCGCCGCCGAGTGGGCCGTTCGTGTAGCGCGATTGCGAAATCGCGTGCTCTGCATTATCGTCAGATTGATGATCGAGTAGCGCGGCAAAACCGTTGCCATTCAAGGAAGATGGAGGGCGAGCAGGCGATCCACCCACCACAGTTGTTGTTTTGAGATGGGCTCCCTTCGAGGTAGATGGGAAATGGTGCGATCCCACAGGAGGCGAAGAATGAAGGGGGGAGGGTCCGCGGCCGGCGAGCCATTCGAGGGTCGAGTGGCACACCTCGTAGGCCTCCGCAAAGCGCCCCAGCAGAAACAGATTCTCTACCTCCTCTTCCACCTCGCCCATGGCTGCCATTTCTCAGATGCCAAAAATCAGATTGAATCAAAAGATTTTATTTATTTCGCTTTTTTCTTTTGTTCGGGACCGATTTTTTTAATGTTCGTGGCCGGTTTCGTTCTTGTTCTTCGGCGTTGCAGGGCAAGGCCACTCAGTTACAGACCAGCTGACGGAGCAACTCTGGTTGGCCAAGTTAAAACATGCTGGAAACCCCGAGCGCCGCTGTCGCCGATAGGCTAGCGCCGTGTTCAGTCGCTGACATCTCCAAAACACCAGCTTGTATCTACAGATGGTCCAACAGGCAGTCGCCCCACCGCGAAGTTCACTCAGAACGCGCAGAAAGTGACCAGAAAGTTTATATCTGACCTACCAATCCCCACCGGTTCGGAGTTGCAAAGTTCGGAGAACTTACCACCACAGTATATGTACCCACACACCCTCTCCGCACCACTCACCTACCACAACCAACAACAACTTCAACTGTCTGAATAGCAACAGTTATGTCGGTATCTTCTTCCGCTTCTTCGTCCTCTGCTGATGAGCAAACCGTCTATGACGCCATCGGAGGCAGCAAGGCCATGGAGCTGGCCGTCGACGTGTTCTACACGAAGGTGCTGGCCGACCACCGCGTGCAATCCTTCTTCGAGGGGATCAACATGGACCGCCAGCGCCGCATGCAGGTCCACTTCCTCACCTTTGCCCTGGGCGGCCCCTACAAGTACAACGGCCGGACCATGCGCCTGGCCCACCGCCGGCTGGTCGAGCGCCAGGGCCTCAACGACTCGCACTTTGACGTCATCGTCGAGCTGTTGAGCGGGACCCTTCGCGAGCTCGCCGTCGACGAGCGCTACATCGAGCAGGTGGTGGCCAAGTGCGAGAGCATTCGCGACGACATTCTGTGCCGCGACCCGGTGAAGAACGTGGAGAACGAGCCGACGAAGGTGGAAGTGGAGGAGAAGCAGCCGCAGCAGCAGCAGGTGAAGTGGGAAAGAGTGGCTGGGCTTGTCGTGGTCGCGGCGGCCTTGCTTGTCCATCTCCTTCTGGCATCTTCTTAATACATTAATATATATCTTATAACCGGTAAATATTGTTCTACATTTGTTCACTACATGTTGTTATTTGACGGTTTATCAGGTTTGGCTTTCACGAGGTTAGGTGTCGTTGAAACATGGCTTCGCTGCGCATGATGTACTTGACGCCCGACTCGAGGCGCTCGCCCTCGTGGTAGATGTTCTGCTGAAAGACCAGCGCCATGCCCGCCACCGGCCGCACCCGGCCCTTCGCCCCCTCGAGGAGGACCGTGGCACCGCCCTCGAAGCCGCCGTTCAGGTAGAGCATCACCGTGAGGTGGCTCCGGTCGTCTTCGCTCGTGCGGAAGCAGGCATCATAGTGGGCCGAGAAGTGTTGCCCTGGCGTGTATCTACGACACACGATGAGTCAAATGACACAATGCGCGACACGACACGACACGCAACACGACACGCACCTGCAGAACCGCCAGCGCTCGTTGAGGCCGTAGGGGCGCCACACGGCCCGGGTCTCGGCAAGGTCGGGCACGAAGGGTGAGAGTCGGCGCCAGAGCTCGTTGGTGAGGTCGCGGTCGGGGTCATCAACGATGACCCGCGTGTTGCTGCGGTACGAGGGGGAGTACCCGGTCATGGGGCGGTAGCCCATCTCCTCGGTCTTGTCGATGAGGTGCTGGCACTCCTCGGGGGTGAGGACGTTGTAGAGGATGAACGCCACTTTGCCCTCCACCTCCAAATCTACTTTCTTCACTTCTTCCCTTTTCATCTCTCCTTCTGCCTCTGCACACCTCCACCAGTCGGGGCTTGGATTGTGAACATTCATTTCTAATCAAGATGAAGTTGCGTTTTATTGGGTTTTTTTATAAATAATGGTGTTGTTCTTTCTTTCTTCCTCTTTCTTATTTGGTGATTTTGTTAACGAGGTGGGGGTAGGCCTAGGTGGAAGTAGAGAGTGTATTGAACAACAGGAACGAGTGTGGGCTATGAAGGTCGCCACGATGGCAGAGGGGGGAGCACAGCTTCGCTCGAGG
>CACVKS010000924.1:0-12984 GCA_902749335.1 Acanthamoeba triangularis
CCACGACGATGGACTTGACCGCGGCGATGGCTGCCGCCTTGCCCTCCGCCGTCATTGGCCGCAGGGGGAAGTGGTTCGTTACGACGTCGTCGTAGGTCACTACGCCCAGACGATCATCGCTTCGCAGGTTCGCGACGACGAACTCGACGGTGGCCTTGGCCATGTCGAGGCGCTGGCCCGCCATGGAGCCGCTACGGTCGATCACGCAGACCATGTCCACCGCGGCCCGCTCCTCGGCCCGGTACTCGGGGGCCACGATCGAGGCCATCACCAGGAACGACGACCGCTTGTCCGCCGCCCCCACCCCCCTCAACTCTGGCGTGCAGACTACCTTCAGCGCCTGGCTCTCCTTGTTGGTACCCTGATTACAGTTGTGTTGGTGCAAGTGCATGTTGGCGTGGACCGACTACTACTGAGTAATTTTGGTGTTGTGGTGTTGTGGTTTGGTCAGAGGACTTGTTGTTCTCCTTCTTGCTCCTCGCTTTTATGGCGGGCGTTGGGTGCGCTGCACCGAAATGATTCTGGGGCCTGTGTTTGCTGCTTTTTTCTTTCTTTTTCTTTTAAGGCTGACGTGGCAGCAGCACATTCGCGTTCTGCTTTCTCTCCTGTTTGTGGTTGGCCGTCTCAACGTTGGTCGTCCTCTTGGTGCTCCGCTTGGTCGTCGTCAAGGGCTTCTTCTTCTGTCGTACCCAGGATCAGGGGAGCGAACAAGGCCTGCCAGGCGCCCTCCCAGCTGTCATCCCACCGCTCGGGCTCCTCGGCCGTCACGCGCGCCAGCTCGTCCTTGTTCGGGAACTGACGGAACAGTTGCTGTTGTGCGGGTGCCGCACGTCGTGTCGTGCGTGTCGTATCAGTCTCGAGACTGTCACTGTTAATGCGTTATAGAGGGGCGAAGGTACGTAGATCTGCTGGCCCAGCTGTTTGCTTGAGTCAAAGAGAAGTCCGTTCTCCTGGTGCTTAACCAGCTCGTCCACGCTACAGCCCGCGTTAGGGCTTGACTAATTACTATCTTGAGAAAGAAAGAAATAGTGGAAGTGCGCACCAGGCGAATTTGTAGGCGCAGACGGGCATGCTGCAGCCGAACATGTCGACGACCTTCATCGGGAGGTCCATCCCCGACGACGACGTGTGGAGCGAGATGCCCAAGTCGCACACGCCTGGAGGGGCAGCAGCAGACAACAGAAAAGAAAAAGGTCCCGGGTGAGCCATCGGCCTTACCTCAGACGTCGCTAGCCGCGCGTACCGAGGAACTTAGGGTAGTTCTCGGCGGTGAGCCACATGGTGATGACCTGCGTGTGGTTCCAGCTCTTTTGCTTGATCAGGTCCAGATAGTACTCCTTCTGCGGTCCTTTGCCTGCACGATGACCGGTCGCTCGGTCAGCGGACCCGAGCCAAGTAGCGAAGAGTGAAGAGCGAGACACCGCACCCGTGATGACGAAGATGATGTGGGGGAAGGAGTGGTCTTTCCTCTCTTCTACGATCCGCTCATACTCGTCGATGGCCGCCAGCAGGATGGAGAAGTCCTCGTCTGGCGTCCAGCTCGTCGAGCTTACGATCAGCGCAGGCCTGTCCTCTGTGTTGCGTCCACGTGCATTAGTATGGTGGTGGAGTACAATATGGTACAGTGACTCAATGCTCGTGTACCTCGCCAGTAGTACTTGGTGAAGGTGATGGGCTGGCCCTCCTTCTCCTTGCCCTTTTCCTGCTTGTGGGTGAAGAGGGTGTCCGTTGGCGAGAGCTTCCTGTTCAGCTTCACGGCGCACGGCTTGAACGACTTCTTGAGGTCGCGCGAGGCGAGCAGCTGAACAGGCAAGAGCACATCAGTCATTCAGCACAGACTGCGAAGGACATGACGACAGCAAAAGGTCGGTCGGTCGGTTGGGAACGTAGTACCTCATGCGCCTCGGCCACGCTTAGTCGCTTGAAGAAGGCAGGCGGCCGATCGTACAGCACGTGTGCGCTGTGTCATCTCGGTTTAGTGTACAACTCCGAACAACATACGCGCATATAAACAGTTTATGGCACTGTGGTGAGTGTTTAGCGGAGGGAGATAGCGGTATGTACCTAATGCCCCAGTTGTGCTCGAGTTCGCTCTGCATGGCCGCCGACACGCACAGGTGGGCGTCCCCTCTTCGGCCAAAGAAGTGCTCGTACCATCGGTGGATCTTGACGAGAGGGCTCCCTTGCCCCAGGTTAATCGCCAAAATGCTGTGGACCAAAGAAAACCGATCAAGATGCGCTACATCACACCAGCACACACACACACACACACACACACAACCGGACCTGTAGCCAAAATTGTGCCAATCGATCACAAGCTTGGCGCCGCGAAGCTTGCACACGATGTAGACGATGACCATCGAGGGGATGGCCGGTGGGTTCTGGGGTTGGGAAGAGAGTGCGAGTGAGCGCTTGCAACCACGTGTGAACGAGATCGTTGTACCTGCATGAGGATGAGAGAGGGCTTGCGGATGCCAAAGAGGAGCACCCAGAACAGCTGCAGCGTGAGCACGAGCAGCTTGAGGAAGGCGTAGAGGACGAAGAGTGGTCGCGGAAACCTGGAGTCGTGTAGAGGCAACATAAACGTCATTGTACGGCACGCTTGGACTCATGACTTCATCGCCCACGGCACCATGTGCGTACCTCCAAGGAAACTGCCATATGCGATGCTGCGTGATGTTGGGGTGGTGCTCCACCTCGTCCCGCGCTGGCTCACCTAGATGGCGAAAATGAAATGAAATGAAATGAATTAAATCAAATTGTGTAAAGACTGCGTGTAGTGGGTGGCAAACCTTCGTAGCCCACGAAGTCCACGTGCACGCCCTTCTCGGCGAACGAGTAGGTGTGGTATTGCATGCGCGGGCTGCGCCCGATGTCCCCCAACACGAGCACGGCCACGCTCGCCTGCTCTGCCCCATCTCCCCTTTCCTGCTCCATGTACTCCCTTAGCACATCGTCCGCGTAGGGCGATTCGCTACGCATCTTGCCCTTCTGATCTCTACAATTCTTCTGTGATTAAGATTTTCTGAGTGGGGCAAATTTTTGTTTCGTTTCAACATTTCAAATATTGAAACGAAATTTTTGTATTTCGCGGACGTTTCGCTCACGCGTGGGAAAGGAGGTGGCCCTTGAGGGCGGGCATGGTCTTCTGGCTTTGATGGCACACGTGGCACTTGAGCGGCGCCTCTAGCAACGCCTCGTACCTGGCCTTGTCAAACTACAAACAACCGCCGCGACTCAATTCAGGCCCATCAGAAACGTTGTTGCCGGTGGCGAGTATGGTACGACGTACGTGGATGCTGCCATCGGTTTCGAGCACCTTGATGAACTTGTCCGCTGGGATGAAGAACTCGGTCGTGAACGAGTTCCTACGCGTTGTGCAGTTTATGGGTAAGCTTGAGGTGCAAAATTAATTTGCACCCGTGTATCGGCGTGTAGTGCATTCGTACCAGTGCTTCTTCGTCTTCAGGTGCTCCGAGTCAAAGTCCTGGCTAATCACATGCATCTGCGTGTGCCAGGCGGCCGTGTGTCGTGTTGTGTGTTAGTTGGCAACATGAAGCGCACAGGAACAGCGCCGATGGGACACAGGCACCGAGAGTATGTACGTGAATTTGTCGCATTGACGGCACTGCGTGGAACCCCAGGCGGAACTTGAGCGTGCCATAGCGCGCAGTCAACCTTGTGTGGGTCCGCGGGTCAATAGCTACACGCCAACGATAGGTGGTGGGATCACAGAACGTGAGGTATGGGCGCAGTACTGCTCAACGGTCATCTGGCCTCGCTTCTGCATCTCCTTCAGGAGGGGCACGTCGTCGGCCGTCAGGTTGCTGTAGCCCGGAATCAGCCGACGCGGCAGAACCAAGAGGTGCTTGAACGCCTGCAATAGAATACATCACTCGGGGTCCGTCACATGATCGCGTGTGCCGCGGTAGTGCGAGTGTGCTGTGAGACGCTACCTTGGGGAACTTGTCAAAGATACACACGGTCTTGTCGTCGTATTGGTGCATGATGTTTGGCGGCACTTTCTCTGCGTCGCCACGATTGGGTTTCAAAAGAGGAAAAAGAGTTGAATATGTGGTCGATCGATTGGAATAGTCCGCAGCGCAGAACACTGGAGGGATGCGCCGTACCGGGGTGAGTCGCATACGGGGTCAGCGCATCGCTCCAGCCGCCCGCTCTGGCCGGGGCCTTGGGCGCGGAGGCACCCTCCGCGGCCGCCTTTCCGCCCTTGGGCTCAGCCGCGGGCTTCTTGGCCGTCATAAGCATGCTGAACGCGTTGGCGCTGCTCTTGGGCGCTGACTTGGTGGTCTCACTGCACGTGACAATGCACCACAAATTAACAAATGCATTAATAATAACAATATTTTTTTTTTAAAAAAAAAAATGAAAGCCATTTGGAAGGAACGCACGAGTGTCGCGGCGCAAAGTCGGCTTCGTCAAAGTCTTCGATTTCGTCCTCGGCCTCGGCCTGGGCGGACGCCTTGGCGGCGGGCGGCGAGCCCGAGACGAGGTCCCAGAAGGTGGTGAGCAGCGAGGAGTAGCACTGGCCCAGCAGGCGATCGCCCTTGGTGTAGTCGTCGTGCAGGCAGTTGTTGCGCTGCGGATTCATGTTGGGCGCCATCACRTGCACAACCTGTGCTCATTACATCGCAACACACGGCGTGAGCATCGAATCGCATGTAACACACAAAACACAACACACAGACACACACACACACACACACACACACACACGACACACAAGCCTGGAGATGGTACGTGGTGCACTCCTTCATTTGCGCGAAGTGGAGATGAGGTGGGCAAGGGCACGGGATAGACCTGGCCTGCTCGTGCGCCTCCTGATGAGAGAGAACAGTTGTGAGTTGAAAGAATTACAAGAATATGATCGACATCAATTTGAAACGTACCCTTGTAGCGGGCTTTGGTCTCCTTGTCGAGCGCGGGGCCGGCCGCCTTGTTGATCGCCAGGTTGACTCCGCTGCCCATGGCCGAGAACCTGCAGCGAAACTCGACCGTCAAAAATGTTCACGTCCAAGGACAGCTGACAGTCGAGACACAGAGCGCCGCGGTACCATTCGTTGGCGGCGTTGGCGATGACGCGACACGGGAGGCCCTCCGTCTTCATCTTGGTGATGTTGGCCACGCGGATCTGAAAGCGCGCATCCCGGCCCTTCCAGCACTTGCGGATCGCCGCGAGCGTTGCCGACTCGGTGATGTCGACAGCGTAGAGCCGGATGCGCGGGTCGTCGTGCTCCTCCAAGAACGCAGCCACGTGCTGTGAATTGATTGATTAAAGTAGTTCATTTAGTTCTCTTCCATATTGTGATGACGATTACAATCAGAGCGGGATGGGTACCTTGCAGGCCACTGTCGACACGAAGCGTTGGCGGGGCTGATGTGAGCGAGACCACTAGATTTGTGAACGACGGAGAATTGAGCGACGTACCTTGTGCGGCGCGCTCCAGGTCGTATTGGAAGACGCCGGTGCCGAAGGACGGGAACGCCAGGCTGAGCGCACCGTCGACGGCGGGCAAGGCGCCACTACCTCCCTTCGACTCCACCTTCCTCCTCTTCTGCGCCTGGGCCGTGTCCTCCTCTTCCTGTTCCTCTTCCTCTTCTCCCTTCGTCTCCTCCTCCAATTTCCTGCAGCCATGAGCGAATCGCAAAGTGATAGGTGAGTGCTGTGTGTGTCGTTGGTCGTGTCGTGTCGTGTCGTGTCGTGTCGTGTCGTGTCGTGTCGTGTTGCGTGGCTCCAGCAAGCTGCAAGTTAGCACCTTTTGTTGGTGGAAGAAGTCGCGGATGATGTGGTGGTGGTGGGCAGGAATGTGAGGACGAAGGGGTAGGACTGGCCGCAGAAGCAGATGGTGTCGCCCGAGGCCAGTTCCTGCTCTTCGCCTTTGCCCACATACGTCTCCTCTTCGCTTCCCTTGACGTAGCACGCATTCACGCCATTCTACACAGCGGCGCGGGTTCATCAGCCAAAGCCGAGAGTCCAGTGGCGCGGTGGCGCGCGTGCGTGTGGTGGTGCGGTGGTGCGCGGTACCACGACGAGACGGGCACTGAGTCGGCCGTTCTTCCGTTCCAGCTTGATATCAGCTGGCGACCAGAGGCACAAACTTCAATAATTATTACTATTATTATTATTATTTAAATGCTAATTAAAAAAGATAACAGAATAATAAATCAATATTGCTGGCCCAAGTACCTTGTGTTCTACTCACTCGCTTATCATCCAATTTGAGAGTTGTGCGGCCCAATGCGGTCGTGCCCAACGGAAGCGGCAGGGTTACCTTTCCATCTTCGGATTTAAGCACAGCGGCTCTTGATCCGCTCATCTCAATCGTCGGCCCCCAAATATCTATATCTATCTGGTCGTGTCCTTCCTGCGGCGAAGACGAAAAATCAACCAAATGGATTTGGCGCCCTTTTTTTACCTTGTCATTCTTGTTATTCTTCGAACTATTTAAATTAAGTTGTTTTTTCTTTTCAATTTTATGGGCCTGTTTCCCTGGTACCGGACCTTGTTGACACCAGCGACGGACAACGATCATCTTGTGGGGAAAGAACGATAGACAGGTGAACACGATCCAATGGAAGCGCGGAGGAATCGTTCGTCAATCGTTATTCTTCTCATCTTGATCGTGTTCGCCTCCGTCTTCTTCCTCACCTTCCCCTCTTCCGGTACCCTCCCTTTCGCCTTCCTTCGTTCTTTTTTGCCTCTTTCGTTCTTTCTTTCATTTTATCACCTTATTTATTAATTATTTATAATTAATTATTAATTATTCCACCTCCAGGCCTTCCGTGGACGACGCGCTCGGTCGAATGCCCGAAGGTCCTGCCCGACGACTACCGGCTCGGCGGTAAACCGGAGAGCTCCTCCAGTTCGCCATGCCGCGGCAGGGCCAACCTTCTCGAGCACTCAACCGACACCAGCAAGAGCGGGCGATTGATCCACGGACCCTGCCAGCGCTCTCGCGTCAAGGTGTGTGCGGTCGTGTGCGGTCGTGTGCGGTGGTGCATTACTCACAAAATTATCGGTGTGTGCGGTGGTGCAGATATTGACGTCGTGCGATCCGTCGACGGAACACAAGGACGTGAGCATCAAGAACAAGGTGCTCTACGCCAAGCTCCAGCAGTACGACTTTGAGTGGTGGGTGGCGGCCTACCAGGCGCCGGCCGGTCAGAAGCCGCGCCCGCCCATCTGGACCAAGACCGCGCTGCTCCTCGAGGCCCTCGGCGACCGCGCTGAGGGCGAGACCTGGCAGAGCCCCTACGATTGGCTGATCTGGCTCGACTGCGATTCAGTGGTGGCCAGGTGTGTGCGCGTGCGCGTGCGTGTGCGTGTGTGTGCGGTGCGTGTTCCTCACGAATCAAACGAATTCTCAGATACGACATGACAATTGAAGATATCGCCGGAGAGGAGCTCAACAACCCCACGAAAGACATCTTCATCACCCAAGGTCCGTACCATACATTCCTTCTTCACCTTTGCAAAGAGGAGCAATCAGCAGGCGACTCACATAATTACACTTGTTTGTTGTTCTGTTCTGTCGCAGACGCCCACGGGTGGAATTCGGGCATCGTGGTGCTGCGCGTCTCCGAATGGAATCTGGCCCTGTTCCGCCGCATATGGGCATCGGAACAGTACATCGACGACGTGTGGGCCGAGCAGCGCGCCCTCCACCATTTTTRCAACACCGAAGCCGACGTACGCACCACGCACACACCACCGCACACGCACACACACACACACGCACGACCAAATGTTGTGTCTGATGGTGTCGTCGCATGCAGGTGCGAGAGCGATTCGTCGACGTGCCGCAGGAGAGGATGCAGTACGTGCGCGGGGCGCCGCGCCGCAAGGTGTCCGAGGCGGAGGAAATGGACCAGTTCGTGGTCCATTTCGCCGGCGCCATAGGCCACAAGGACAGGCTCATGGCCGAGTACTACGCCAAGGTCCAGCAAAGCGGCGCCTGGATGAAGCGATGACCACATCAGCCTTGTGCTTATCTTCTTCTACCTCTTGTAGACGATCACCACAATGCACGCGTCATGTGTCGTGTTTCGTAGACTACACCGCTTTTGGTTGACCCAAGAGACCTTACTAGGCGTGGAGGAGGCGGTGGTGGTGCAGGGCGAGGCTGACCATGGGGTCGACGCGGCCGCCGGCGTGCTTGCGCGCGTGGGCGAGGAACGAGCCGGGGCAGGACACGGCACAGTTGGAGGGCACGGCGAACAGGGCCGAGGGCTGCGGGGCCACGCGCAGGTGCGGGTAGAAGTTCCACACGACCGCGCCGCCGTCAACCAGCGCCACGTCTCCGCCAGTCTTCGCGTCAGTCCAGTAGAAGAAGCCTGGTGGTGTAACCTCGATATCAGTCCAGCCGAATGGTGTTCTCGTGTATGTGCGTGCGTGTCGTGCGACGGTGTGCGTGTGCGATGGTGTCTGCGGGGGCGTTACCTTCGTTGGTGACCCAGAAGTCAGAGTTGTGGAGCACGCCATAGAGGTCGGGAGTCGGCACTACGAAGCCCGATGCATTGAAGCCCCTCAGGAAGTCAGGCGGCACCTGCGCGCCACCTGGGCGTGTGAACACCCCTCAAACAAACTTTAGACCACGAAGAGAACGCGAACCGTGCCAATGCCGGGGAGAAGGAGACAGCAGTCCACGCCGGCGTGTGGGGCGAACAAATAGGTGCCCTTAGGGTTGAACAGCAGGTTGCAGCCCTTTTTCCAGCCGTCGCCCTGCACCCCAAACATATATGTTAATAAATAAAAAATATTACATATTTGTATTTTTAAATCAAAAATTTAAATAAAAAATATCCAATAAAACAAATACTACAAAAACAAAATTTAGGTCCGGTAATGGTGGGGGGTACGGGGATGAGTCCGGGAAGGCACAGCTCGGGGTAGGTGATGAGCGAGGCCTGGATATTGAAGTCGTAGTAGAAGTGGGAGGTGGCGTTGACTATGGGTCCGTTGATCGCGGACTCCACCACGCTGAGCCCGAACTGCACGTCGAACTGGCGCGGCCACACGGGCTTGCGCGGAACCGCTGAAGCCGCAACGGCCAAGAGCACAACAAGCAGGCAGAAGATGAGAGAGCGATGCATCTCGGAGCTGTGCGAGTGAGTTGGCGAACACAATCGGCGACGTCGAAGAGTGAAAAAGTAGTTGTGCTTTCATTTAAATATATCACCGGTGATATACCTCAAACCAATGGGACAAAAAGCAGCAAGAGAAAAAGTCCCGTTGGCCCTTTCTTTTTTGCTGCGCAATACAAAACAGTTTCAGCCTTTCGGAAAGTGTTTGGCCAACCGAGGCGAGCGTCAACAAAGTCGGCAAAAACGTAACAAGGTGGCCAGCCAGTTGCTTGCACCAAGAAGAGATGGAACACGACACAGGTACATCATATGAGCACCGGCCTCCTGCACTCTCCTTGCCTTGCTCACCACTCCATTGAGCAGGCCCTCAGCAGTTCATGACTGTTCTTCTCTCAAACATACCTGACATAGCCACTCCACTTTTTGTAACAAGCTTTGTCACCATGTTTTAACCACACCCTAGGAAAGCACCAATGAAGTTGTGAAGCACCAGTGCCAGCTTTTTGGACCCCTCAATGACTTCAAACACACTTCTTCCAAGTATGTGCCTTAGATTTGAAACAACAGGTGGTAAACCAACAGTCAACTTGTTATTCTTCTTCTAGGTCTGCAACAGTAACATTCCAGCACACTCTTGATGCTGAACAATTCTACCAAGCTCACTCAAGGATGGGTGTTCCTATGGGCCATCACACACCACTACTCTCTTGACAAGATTGCCTACTTACTGTGCAATGTGAGCAACAACAGCTGGTTGTGATGCCAGTCCCCAGCCAAGGTGAGGAAACAGATGAATGTGACCTCCCACTCACCTCCTACAGCGCTGGGTTCTGGCTGAGCAATGATCAATACATCCCTTGCTGGATTCAGGGTACACCTACCTGTGCTCCTTACCCTGTTGTGAACAATCACCTCTTTTGCTTGCTAATCTGTTGATCATGCAGGTAGAGGACACTTGTGAGCTACAGTCTATGAGGAGTGTGAGATTGTGGTGCAGCACAGCCTATGGGTGCTCTATGTCTTGTTTAGTACATACCATCAAGAGCATTGAAATCCATGGCCACATGAGGATGCACAGTGGACATCTACATCACCATGAGGAGGTGGACATCTACATCACCATGAGGAGCCCACCACAGCTCTACCAGCACTTTTTGCCAACATCCAGCCTCTTCCACGCCACTGAATTACCCTCCCTGGCTGAAGATCATCTGGGGGCCTGCATGGCATGCTGCCTCACTATGCCCCACACTGCTACAGATTCCCTGCTGCACCAATTGGGCGACCTGCACTGCATTCAACATGCAAATTGGGTGACACAAGGTGGCAGGAAGCCTGGTGTTTGGCCCAACCCCAACCTTGTTGTCCAGCACCTGCCTGAAGAGCTAGACCTCGCCTTGAAGCTGAATGTCAATGGCATACACAAAGACCTGCACTATAGTTTTGGTTGTCTGCTCTCAGCCAATCTTCTCCACATGGTGAATGTAGACTCTCAATTCCTCAACAAACTGCGCCATTGCTCCACAGACCAGTCTGTCAGCTGCATGGAGGTGGCCCTCTACCAAATGTGGAATCAGTGCAAGCCCATCTACTATCCATTGCAAGCCTTCACCCAGGCACTCAAGAGAGGAACCACTCAGGTTTGCATGTTGTGGTGTTGAATTGTGTGTTGTGCATGTGTTGTGTTTCATGTGTTGTGCCATTGTGTCTCATCAACACACAACATCACTTGGTGGCACACAGTCAGGGAGCAGCCAAAGGACTATTTCATGGCCCATAGTGCCTGTGTGACCCCTTCATGTATGCTTCTCTTTCCACTGCTGCTGCAGCAATCAAACCAAGTTGTGAAGAAATACAAGGAGCACAGCAAGCACTTCATACATGTTTCCTTTATTGACAACAACTTCAGTCCACTTGAGATTGATGGGGTGCCCATTCTTCTTCATTAGTTTGTTTGCTGGACTGCTTAGAGGAGTACCTGCCTGATGTTGCATTTCCTTGTTTGTTCAGATCAACATCCAATGCAAGCTCAGGTCCCTGCTGTGTGAAGGTACATACCATATGTGTTGGTGGGTGGCCAGTGGCCAGTGTCCAGTGGCCAGTGGCAGGATGCAGGTGGCAGGTGGTGTGTGGTGTGTGGCATGCAGAGTGTATGTGCCCTGCATATATTCTTAAATGTCCTATGGCTGCAATCAGGGATACAGACGCCCATTGGGTTACATTATGAATTCCTGGTGTTCCCTACAAGCCAGCTTAAGGCCTGCAGCTGCTGGTTCTTCCATCCTGCAGGCACAATTATGGTCCAGCACATCATCTCCAACCTAGGTATGGACCTGGGTGCACACACATACACTGCACCACATGCAGTCAGGTAGTGGCTGAGTCTGGTCCAGGCAACTTCTCCATGAACAGGATGGTGGTGAAGTATGCTGCTCAGATAGGCCAGTGCTTCTCATCAGGCAGGACTGGAGCCAAATTGAAGGACAACCAGGTGGAGCAGCTTGCAGAGGTCAAAAGTGGCAACCACATCTTCTCAGATGGGGTAGGCACATGTTGTCCAAGTTGTGGTTGATAGTGATCCTAATGTCTCCCTCTTGAATCCAGCATCCAGTGGGACTGATTGTAATGACTGAGCACAAGAGTAAGTTGTCAGCACTACAACTTGTTGTTGTAATCATTCATCATTTTTCAAGTGGGACTGCTGGGGGCATTGTACAGGCATTGAGGAAGTTGATGTTGCCACTTGTGAGGTTGCTGTTGATGACCAACCATGTGCCAGTCTGACCATACAATACCCCGGCGGTCCCACTCAACACACTTGGGCGTGTGGGTAAGCAGAAAAACGAAAAGAAATGAAATTAATTGATAGTAATTCCTCATAAATTAGTGTATCTGGTTGACGTACGTAAAGGTGAGGGGCACGTTCACAAAGCTGGGCATATTTTCGCCCTGGGTACGGTTCGGGGTGAGTTCGATCACGTCGTGGGCGGAGGCATTAGCAATGGCTGCGCGTATGCTGAGGAAGCACTCAGTTGGGCGATTTATATCCTCGCATAACGACGCGCCTGCAGTGTAGACATCGCGGGTTTAGTTTTCAAAACAGGCTCTTGGGCGCAACGACGCACCCTCAGAGCTTAACGGCGCCAAACACAAGGAGAGGAGGAAGAAGATCAGCATGATGGCAGCTGGGCGGCTGTTGTTGGTCTGCACTATCTTTTTGAGTGCGGTGCACCGCACAATACACACAAAACTCCGTTCCTCTAACTCCACTAAGCGAACAACAGGCTGCCGCAGATAACGACGTGATTGGGCCAACTTGGTGATCACACCCGGGCTTTGGTGCTCTCCGTCTTCTTCGAAATCAGCAATACCAAAGAACAAATAAAGATGGAAAAAGTCTCTTATGTGAGAGTAATGGGGTGTTCTGATATCTACATAGGTGTAAGCAATTTCCCATGGCTTGCTTGCTTAGGCACAGGCCACGGAGCGAAGGGTGTAGCTGGGCTTGGCCGGCTGGTTCGACCCGACCACACTCACCACCACGCCGGCCCCCTGGCTCGCGCCAGGTTGAAGCTGGCCGTAGTTGAACGCGATGTTGAACGCGGGGCTCGTCGCGCCCTGCCTGTTGAGCTCCCAGTACTGGGAGATCTCGGCACCATTGACCAGGTCAAACGTGATTACGCCGCCGTTGACTGGACGCTGACCGCGGTTGGTGATCAGCACCTGGAAGATCTGGTACGTGCGGCCTTCGTTGGTCCACACGCCGCCGTTGGCCGCCGAACGCGCCGTGAGCTCGACGATGGCGCTGCAGCCGTTGTCGCCGCTGGGAGGCTGGCTTGGCTGCGGGGTGGCGACGATCGACGGAGCAGCAGAGGGGGAGGC
>CACVKS010000925.1:0-12978 GCA_902749335.1 Acanthamoeba triangularis
GCAAAAAAAAAAAAAAAAAAGAGGCAAATAGGGAAATAAAATAAACGAAAAAATAGGATTAGTTACAGATCGATCGGAAGAACTGGGTTGGACTGGAGAGAGTGATGCGCGACACTCTACCCTTGTCCGCTGGACCCTCTTTATTGTTTACTTTGATTTTATGTATTATTGCAGGCTTTTTCAACTGTTATTTTTGCGCTTGGGCCAAAGGAAACGAAACGGTAACGAGAAAGGGTGGCCCGTGGTACGAACCGAGAATAGTTGTTTGGGTACTAGAGAAATATCTATACGAGGACCGTATAGATGGTTCGGTTATTCGCTCCGAGGGGTGAAGTGGTGGCGAAGGAAAAAAGATCTCGTCGGGGACTGGTCGGGGTGTGACGGAGCGGAGTGGTGAGGAAGAAGCAGACGCCAAACACCTCGGACCAACACGCGACCAGACGAAGAGTGACACCTTCACTTGTTTCGGGTCAAATTACAGGCTTTTGTCCGGTTTGAGATGACGAAATTTCGATTAGTTGGGATGGTTGGCTTGGTGGGATCTTGATGGTTGCTAGGGGCAACGATCGGGATAAAGGAAAATAAAGAAGAAAATTGTTATGAAAATATTATCTTTGAGATGGAGGGGAACAACGAACGTGTGGCGCTCGGGCCGTGGAAGATGTGGCGTGAGTGGTACGATGAAGCTCTGGCTACACGTACGCAAGCCAGCTCCTTCATTATGATAATAAGAAAACAATCACTTCCTACTCACCACCAACGCACTTTCCATGGCAGCAAACCCGTGGGCGCACAACATGATCCTGAGTACGTGCGGCGCTGATGGCCAACCGCAGTCCAGGCATTGCTTCCCCCCTTTCTTTTCCAACCCTTCTCTAGCAGAGCTCGCTCACGCCTTTGTTTGGCCCCGCGCAGGAACGTGACGTGCCACACGTGGGACGAGCAAGGGTTCGTGTTCTGCTCCAACTACGACGGACCCAAGGCGCGGCAGCTCGAGGAGAACCCCAAGGCCGCCGTCCTCTTCCGCTGGCCCGAGACCTTGCGCCAAGTCCGCATCACCGGCGTCGTACACAAGGTCGTGTGCCGTGTGCGCCGTGTGCGGCGTGTGTGGCGTGTGTGGCGTGTGTGTCATGTGTGGTGTGCTGCCGTGTGCCGTGTGTGCCGTGTACGTGTTGCACAGCGTCTGACAGATCGAGTTCGCCAGGTGACGAAACGTGAGACGGAAATGCTCTTTCGGCTCTGCTCGAGGATGGAGCAGATCTGTTTCTACGCTCTGAGCCAGGGCCACGACCACCAGTTCAATCAAAGCAACGACGAGCGCTCCCTCCAGGTACCCGGCATGACCGATCGTTACACCTCCCCGCTCTTCTTACACTCATAACTAACACACACCACCGCACACGCGACACACAGGAGCGAGCAGCATACCTGCAAGGAATGATGGACCGCTACATGCTATCGTCATCGGACGTGCCGCTGCCTGCCGTACACTCTCTCCCGACCACCTCGTTGTGCCGCCATAGCCGGTGCCATTTGGACATTTCTGACCAGCGCGCGATGTGGTGTGGTGTGGTGCGGGACGGCGGGGCAGGCGTGGGGCGGGTTTCGACTGGTGCCGGACTCGATCGAGTTCCTGGACACCCGGGCCRSCTGGACGCAGCGCACGCTGTACCACCGCACGCTCGGCGTCGCGGCGACATCGCCCAGCGGCAGCAGCGACCAGGGTGCCACCACCGAGGTACCGGCAGGCGAGTGGCAACGAAAGTACCTGGTGCCCTGATTCGCTCCACATCTCTCTATTTATCTGCACAATCAAGTGCAAGTGTGTGTCGACACACTTTTGTTGCAATGCAACATGCATTGTCAACTCTATACAATACATGATAAGGGCGTACTACTTGAGGAAGGCCTTGTGAAGGTCGTGCTGCTGGAGGTACGCCTCCACCTCCTCGCCGCACAGCTCCGCCACCGATTCGCCGCGCTCCAGCAACTCCCGCACCTGTCGTGTGTGTGTGTGTGCCGTGAGTCGCGTCAGTTGTGATGCGGAGGAACAACACACCAGGCGCCAGGCGGCAGACCTTGGTCGACGAGAAGGCCAGCGTCTCGTTGGACACGATGTAGAGCATGTCTCTCGGGGCGGGGAGGCCGTGCTTCTCGGCGCACCGGATGGAGGACCGCACCATGGCGCGCAATGCCTCCGTGTAGCCCGGCCGGCCCACCGCTACCACCGGTGCCAGCTTCCCGCCGTCGAGCTCTATCCCGAACACGGGTCCACATCTAAACCATGGTTGGTCATGTGTTGCGTGTCGTGTGTCGTGTGTGTCGTGTGTCGTGTGTTGCGTGTCGTGTGTCGTGAGTTTCATGTGCGTGTGCGGTGTGATGGTGGTGCGGTGCCTTTCGATGAGGTCAGCTCCGCCCAGGTACATCAGGGTGATGTCCTCCGCTGCGTGTTCGCCCAAGTGCTCCCGGAGGTAGTCGTAGTGGAACTGCATCACGCTGGGATAGAATATAACAGTTATAGGCTTGCTCGCTCGCCCGCGACAATGTAACGAGAGGAAGCGATGGAGGGACGCGGCTCGAGTACTCGGGGAAGTCGAGGAACCCGAGGTCGGTGGTGGCTTCCCATGGGGAAACGTCGACCCACGACGACCTCGCCAACCCAGCGCGACACATGGCCACACGATGCGTGGCACTGATGGGAGGCGACCGCACATACTCGAGCTGGAAGCAGCCACCAGTCAGCCGGCAGCTGCCCAGTTAGCTCCAAGGAGGAGGGAAACACACACACACCTTGGACAGGACGTATTCGTCGTGAGAGGGCGACATCCAGCCGCCGATCACCGTGAACCCGTGCTTGCTCTCCAGCCACTCCTTCGCCGCCTCAAATATCTGTATCGCGAGAGCCGAGGTTCGTGTCGCTGTGTGTCGTGTGTCGTGTCGTGTGTCGTGTGTCGCGTGTCGCGTGTCGCATGTCGTGTGTCGCGTGTCATGTGTGTCGTGTGCAATGAAACGCAAAGCAGCGTACGTGAACGTGCATCTTGTGCACGGGGGCGAAGGACCTGCAGGAGTAGAGAGAGAGGAGTGGTGAGACGGGCTCCTACCTCGCTTCCAACTAGGTCTCCAGGGGGAGGGTAGTGGTGCGTGCCCAGTGGACAGAAGAACCACGAAGCGGTGTGGGTGAGCGGGGCGAGCCTGCTTTGCTGCCGCCATGTTCGCCACCAGCTTGTCCAGCGGCACCGCCCCCACCTCTTTCTCCATCACTTTCTGAGCTTTGTTGTCTTGCCAAGCTTTAGTCTATTGTTTTTTTATTATTATTTTCGATTTTTCGTGACTTTGCAGCTCTGTATTCGCCGAATGGAAGTCAGGAAAAAAGCGAGCAAGATAAATATAAAAATAAAAATAAACTGATGTTGCCACAACTTAACTACATTTGTACAAAGATGGAGCAGGAACGGATACCGTTGGGCAAGCTACGCGCCAACATCGCAGCGGCCAAGAAGGTGCGGCCAGACCACCGCTTCGTCGCCCTCGTCGCCACCGGGTACACCCCCTCTACCTACATCTTTCTCTCCACAATAAATCAAAACTAAATCTTTTCAAAACAATTATTATATCACAATCCATAAAAACCACAACAGTTCCTTCGCGCCCGTGCACCAGATGCATTTCGAGGTGCTCTCCCATTGGTTGGTCAGTTAGCTGGTTACTATGCAACGGTCTGAACAGGGCCTGGCCGTGATCTTAGATGTTTGAGGCGGCAAAGAGGTGGCTCGAGGAGAAGCACAATTTCACCGTCGTCGTCGGCTGGATCTCGCCCTCGCACGACCACTACGTCACCGGCAAGGTGCTTGTTCATTGCTCTCCACCGCACACACCGCACAGGCTAATGGCGATGACACACGGGGTGTGTGTCTGGTTGGCAGATGGTGAACGTGCGGTCGTACCCGATCAGCGGACACCATCGGGTGGAGATGTGCCGCATCATGGCCGACAAGTCGGACTGGATCGAGGTCTCGTCGTACGAGGTCCGGGCCATGGGCTTCATCAATTTCCCGTCGTACGTGGCCTTCCCCGCCCGCTCCGCAGGTGTTCCGCTTTTGCGTGTGCTGTGCTGACACACGACACGCACGACACGCACGACACACACGACGACGTACAGTGTGGCACGATACCACGCCGAATATGTGGCGGAACAGGTGCAGGAGAAGGTGAGGGTCATGTACTTGGGTGGGGCCGACCTCATTGAGAAGTACGCACCACTCATTTTATAATAGAATTGTCAGACTTTCTACAATACATATTATATATATTTTATTTGTGCTTTGTTGGCTTTGCTGATGTTGATGGCCGACGTACAGGTGCGGGCTCATCTTCGGTATCTCTGCCGGGAGCAAGACGATACCAGGTTCGGACAGCCACGCACATACATCACACGCACACACGCTACCGCACACGCACCACCGCACACGCACCACCGCACACGCACAACTGCCCGAGACCTGACGATGTGTGGGAAACAACGGTAGTGGTGGCGGTGGGTCGACCTGGCTACACGACGCCGCTGAAAGAGATGGTGGCGGCCTCGGTGCGACGGCGCGCCAAGCAGGGCATGTCCCAGGACACCTCGCACCTCTACATCGTGCTCACCGAGACGCTCAACTTCTCCTCGACCAAGGTGCCCCACGGTACAGCAGTACACGGCACGGCACGGCACTCATGACACGACACGACACACAGGTGCGGGAGCTGCTGGAGCGCGGCGAGTCAGTGGCGGAGCTGTGCGGCGAGGAGGTGGAGGCCTACCTCCAGCAGCACGACCTCCACAAGGCCTTCCTCAAGTAAAATTGTCCAAAAAAAAAAAGAAAGGAAAAAGATATAAAAAACATTTGGCCGTGCAAGGTGGTGATCATCACAGGCCATACAAGAGGCCGCCTTCGTCCTCGTCGTTGTCCTCGAGAGGCTCTTCGTCGTCGCCCACTTCAGGTGGCGGCGAGATGGGCGCGAATTCGAGGACCGTCCGCTGAGTGGCGCACCTCGCCACAAGCGTGTGCCATTTCGCGTCCTGCTCCCGCACGAGCTCCGGACCTGCGTCGTGTGTCGCGTGAGCGAGTGGGAAGTGGGTGAGTGGGACGAAAGCGCCAGTGGCTGGCGGGCGGCGGGCGGCGGTGGAGTCATACTGACGGACGACTGCGGTCGGTAGGCTAGGTTGGTAGATACGCCACTGGACCAGGTGCTGCGAGCGACCACCTTGACACTGGCGGGAATAAACTGACATGCAAGCGCAAGCATGAGTGTCATGACACATTATGGCACATCTTGTGTGTCGTGTGTGTTATGGAGCGTGGGTGTGACGTACTGACACACAACGGGGTCGGTCTCTCCACTGGTAGTAATACAGACCAGCGTGGTCAAGGGCGAGATACTTGAGCTTGGGCAGTCTGAGGTGAATCGCGTTAATGAACGGATCGCTCCACGCCGTGCCCGCAGATATGTACTGGTCCTGCTCAACATGTGCGACACGACTGAACGTAAGTACCGTACACACCGCACACGCCATACGCCACACACACACAAGTCACACACGACACACATGCTACGAACGTCCGCCAAGCTGGTGTAGGACAGGTCGAGGTGGGTGATCGAGCCCGGCAAGAAGGCCATCAGGTCCCACGCCAGCATGCACTCGCCCAGATGGAGCTGTTCCAGACCCGACGGCAAACTCCTATTGGTTTTTCACCGGAGCTTTAGTCTCACAGCAGCAGCAGCAGCAGCGAAGGAAGAAGGTGGTAATAAATAGGAGTACCACGACGTGACGCCGTAGTGGTGCGGCCGGGTGCCGGAGGCGATCAGCGTGCGTAGGCGCGGGAGGCACACGTCGAAATCGACCGGATGCGCGTCCAGGGCGCACTCGGAAATGTCCAACACCTCCAACTGCGGCGGGAACTCTGCAATTATATCGAGCATCACTCGTGTGTCGCGTGTCGTATGTGTCGTGTTGTGTGTCGTGTGGGTGCGCCGTGTTGGTGGGGGGGTCAAGACCGAAGGTACGTACCGTAGAGGAGACCCATGGCCAGGCCCTGATAGCCCCGGATGTGCAGCCTTCTAAGCGAGGCCGGCCATGGGATGTGGGACAGCCCCTTCGTCGGCGGGGTGGAATGAGCTCCTGTATGTCAGCACCAGCCCATCGCAGATACGCGGGCGAGTCAGCCGAAGAAGCGAAGAAGCGAAGAGCGAATGGGGAGGAGGTATACTCAATTGGTCCGCAAGGTTGCCCTTCTTGCAGTGCGAGATGTCCAGCACCTCAAGCGACGCGGGAAGCATCTGATCACACACACGTCAGTCGATCACACTCACCACCGCACACGCCACTGCACACGCACGACACGCACAACTCTCGCACACAACGTACGGCGAGTGACGTGGCGCACACTTGGCCAATGTTAGAGACATTGAGCTCGCGCAGCTCAGTAAGGCGGGACAAGTGGCGGAAGGCCTTGGACGTGATGTGCGTGTCGCTCAAATCCAGCTCGACCACGCCCACCGGCAGGTGCGCCAATCCTGCGTGTGCGGTACGTGTATCAGCATTACGCGCGCGGAGTGTGTGCGTGTGCGTGTGCGTGTCGGCATTGTGCGAGTGCTGTGCATGAGGGCGACAACCTTGGTCAGCGATGTAGGTGCCGCTGAGGCTCAGCTTCTGCAGCGTTACTGGCAAGTTGGCCACCAGCTGCGCTCAGGGAAAAGAAAGTAGAGTGTGAGTGGACCAGTGTCATCAAGTGGTGAGTATGACGCCAACGACTGCAGACTGGGGGAGGGACAGGAGGTGGTACAGAAGAGGAAAAGTTGTCCCAGGCGCTGAGGTCGAGCGAGACCAGCCTCGGCAGCGTGCTCAGGAAGGCCAACATGTGTTTCATCATCGTGCGCGTTGTCCCAATGCCTGCATTTATGTATTAGTTATGAAATAAACAAGAAAAGATAATAAAAGTATTAATAATGCACTTACTGATGAATAAAATATGCGCGATGATGAAAAGGAGGGGAGTACCAGAAGGGAAGGGGGCGTGGTGGCGGAGACGGGAGAGCACGTGGCCGCGCAGGGTCCAGCTCACATAGCTCATGTGCACGAGGTCGGCCGTGTCGAGGCGCTCGCACACGAGAGCCCACACCTCCGCTGGCAGTCCCTCCACGTCAGCGCCGGCCTCCATCGCTTCTCCTTCGCCCTTATTTGTGAGATATGAACACCCACGCCGGCTGGTTCGCACAAAGAGCGGAAAACGACGGTTACGAAAGAATAAGGAAAGAAAGAAATTGAAAAGGAAAGGAGAAATGACCCAATTTACCAGGGGCTTAAGCTCTACCAATCATTGAGGCAATGCTGGGATGATTATCAGAGGCCAAACAAGAGTCCTCCCTCTTCAGCTTCTTCATCGTCATCCTCAAGTGGTTCATCATCGTCAGGAACCACCTCAGAAGGCACTAAGGGCGCGAACACGATGGCCGCCCGCTCAGTGGGACAACGCGCACGATGAGTGAGGCCGGCCACAGGATGTGGTTACAAGCTCGTTCTCCAAGTCGTCACCACGCGCTTCTACCTCAGCCCATGAAGATGCCACGCGCAAAGATGAGTTTGCCATACTCGGTGTATGACCGATTGTGGGAGGTGAGGAGTACTCAATTGATATATATATACTGAATTGGTCCGCAAAGCTGCCCTTCTTGCAGGTGGCCATTATATTTTATTTGCAATTTATTTATTTTTTCTTTTTTTATTGGTTTGGTCCAAACCAATAAAGTTCCAAAAGCTTAGCTGGGATTTAGGGCAGGCGCCACAACACGGAGCTCCGAACGCAAAACACGAACAGGATGCAGCCACTTCTGTTCTTCTGTTGTGGGGGACTCAAGATTCTTCTGTTTCTAGATCTTATTCTCTCCCCTTTGCTTCATGGACCAACGGCTGCGCAGCCCGCTAGCAGCGTATGTGGCCAAAGGGCCACCACACCTGCGCCTCAAAGACAAGCGCAAGCGAACCGCCAGTGGCGCTGTCGCCCCACAGCAGCAGCAACAGCCATCAAAGAGCGAAAGCGAAGACGAAGCGGATGACGAAACGGAGGGGGAAGGCGAGAATACGACGGCGCCACGTGCCCCGGTCCCGCGAAGGATGGCGCCACGCTGGGGGTGGCCCGATATGGAAGATGACGAGGTGGCACCACCTCATCCTACGTCTGCATCCCCCGCCCCACGAGGGAAGCCGCATCTGCGTTCGGCGCTGCGATCTCCCTCCCCGCCATCGAGATCTCCCTCGCCAACTTCTGCTCCTCTACCGATTCATCGACGAATCGTGCACTTCCACAAGGGAGCACAATCMACCGGCCAGCTCTCGACCAACTCGTTGCTGTTTCTGGGCGAGAGAGCACCGACGCCCAAGCATCACCRCACGAACGAGGAGGCCATTGGCAGAGGCGGTCTGAGTAGGATGATGGGCTCCAGAGACGATGTCGATTTCGAACGGGAGATTTCGCCATCATCACAAGAGGGAACAACAACAACGACAACGACAACATCACCGATGAAAGGATTGCACGAGGAGCTGTCCAATCTCGATGGAGGACGTGTACTGGGAGAAGACGATTCTGCGACAGAGCTGGACGCCTACTCTTCATCACCAGCKCCCGGAATGGACGACAATGGAGGAGGCGCAATCTACGGGCTGGCAGGTGGCTTCCTCGAAAGCGGACGAACGTATTCGAATCTCAGCACCAAAGATGTGGAAGAGCTGCAGCGYGTTCGYGTAGCAGTCCCAGAGGGCGAAGATGACGACGCTGCGCTGTCAGATTTCGATTCCGACATCTCAGATGACGACACCRCGACAGAGCGGCTCGACGCGTCCAGCGTCGTGGAGGGCGCCATGTCGGGCGGCGCCMACGTCGAGTCGCCCGCGCGGGTGGGCGGCGTCACGCTCGAGGACATCGACGACATCAAGAAGAGCGCCTACGAGCTCGAGCACGAGTTCAAGTTTGACTTTGCCGATAACGTCATGCCCTCGTTCGTCGAGAAGAAGGTCAAGGACGACGCCGTCTTCCAGAAGCTGATGAAGGAGAATGAGGGAGGCGGCAGCGGTGGAGGCGGCATCAGCGGTCCCATCCCAACGCCCTATAGACGAAAGTACGCTTCTCATCGTATCATGTGTGTCGTGTGTGTGTCGTGTGTGTCGTGTGTGTCGTGTGTGTCATGTGTGTGTCGTGTGTCGTGTGTCGTGTGTCGTGTGTCGTGTGTCGTGTGTCGTGTGGAGGCTGACATCTGCTCTCTTCTCGATCCCAGGCCAATCCAGTTCAACTGCTTCGATGGTCTGATAGCAGACCTGAAGGAGTTCCTGGGTGCGACGCCCTTCATCTGGCTCTACCTCTTCCTGCTGGGCATCATCACCGCCCTCATCGGAGGCACGATGGACTGGGCCATCATCTACTGCCATCGCTGTACGCCATTTGCTCTCTCCCCTTCCCTCCCTTATTGCTGTTGTGTGGTGCGTGTGTGGTGCGTGTGCGGCGGTGCACTAACCGAAGTGCCATTCATTCTCCGCTATGCAGTGCGTTACTATCTGGCGCGAGCGCCACACAACTACTGGGAGGACTGGTTCATGTGGGGCTCGACCACGCTCTTCTTCACCGCCTTGGCCATCGCCGCCTGTCAGCTCAGCCCAGTCGCGCAGGTGACGCTCTTTTCTCCGCTACTGACAACGCAGCGGCCGCTGATAGCCTTTTTCTCTCTCCCCCCCTCCCTTTCCCCACAGGGAAGCGGCATACCAGAGATCAAGTGCATTCTTTCGGGGGTGAAGCTCAAAGGGCTGCTCAGCTTCAAGACGCTCGTGGCCAAGGTGCTCAGTCTCACGTTCGGCCTGTCGAGCGGTCTGATGATCGGCAAGAAGGGACCCTTCGTGCACGTCTCCTCCATGATCGCCAACCTGCTCTCCAAAGTCCGCCCTTTCCACCTGATCCGCGAGGTACACGCGCACGCACGCACCGCACACGCACCACCGCACACGCACACGAATTGACATTCTTTGCGTTCGCACACGACCACGTCCAGAACCCACAGCTGTATCAGCAAATGATCGCAGTCGGGTGCGGCATGGGCGTGTCTTCCAATTTTGGAGCCCCCATTGGAGGTACGCCTCCCCTCGCCCTCTCTCTGGTCTCCACGTKTGTGGTCCCAAGTGAYCTTCTCGAGGCCTTGAGGTGCCGATCGTTCATCGGTTTAACATTCGTTCTTCACATTCCYCACACCCTCCAACGCGCGGCGCATACGACACACGGTGCAGGCGTGCTGTTCAGYATAGAGGTCACCTCCACCTACTACCCGGTCCGCAACTACCTGCTCACCTTCCAATGCGCCGTGATATCGGCCATCGCCTACCAGTTTGTGAGGTGCGTCACACGGCCACGACTCCCTCTTTTCCCCCGCGCGCGCGTGCGAGGGAATTCAAAGTATGTGCAAGGTGCCTAACGYTYGCGCAGTTGGCAGTCGGCCACGGCGCCCACCAATTTCCCKCGCGACTGCTGGGTGTACACCGAGCTCCTGTTCCACGGCGCTCTGGGTGCGTCRTCATTCAAAACACARYGTCGYCGCGAAGCAACACAACTGACACGCGTGTTGTCGACATCGGTCAACGTTTATATATGTTCATATATAATTATATATAATTATATATTTTTATATATTATAATATGTACATATTGTAGGTGTCGYATGCGGCGTGGGTTCGGCGGCGCTGGTCAAGCTGATCTGCCAGATCATCCTCAAGCGAAGGTGGTTCGCCGGCATGGGCGGCCCGGGCAAGGGCTCGGCATTCCTCGTCTGGCGCGCCAAGATCGTCAAATGGCTGTCCCAGTACGTGCCCTGCCCGCCCTCACTCCCTCCGTTGCTTTCTCGAGGGACTGACGCCTCAAAACGATCGATYGATCKATGCMAGYCCCTACGTCTATTCGCTGTGGGTCATCCTGGGAACCGCCATCGTCACCTTCCCGGGCAACTTCTACTTCATGTCGGTACGCTCGCTCTCCGCTCGCTCTCGCTCTCGGGCCACTTCTGGTTCAGCGAGTCAAGACACAAGCTGTGTGCCGTGTGTGTCTCACGCGTGTCGTGCGGCGGAAAACGTAATAGCTGCCGGGCCTGTCGTCCCTCAAGGAGATGATATGGATGGGACCCCTGGACACCCGGCCGGGCGGCGCCAAGGACTGGGACACCCACTTCCCCYTAATCGTGAGCATCCTCCTCTTCACCGTCTCGCGCGTACGCACCCCTCCACCAACCCCTCGTCGTGCCTGTGTCACTGACTGACTGTCGAATGACATTTTATTTTATTTTATTTTATTTTATTTATATAGTTTTTTGGTCTGGCGTTCTCGGCGTCGATGCCGATCGCGTGCGGCCTCTACGCGCCGTCGCTGATCATCGGGGCCGGGATGGGGCGCGCCACGGGCGAGCTGMTGAAGATCGTCTTTCCCGATGGGTTGGCGTTCTTCCCGCAGGACAAGGTCTACGAAATCCTCCCYGCCACCTACGCCGTCATCGGTACCCRTWCCACCGCGTCTCGTGCTGTGTGTCGTGTGTCGTGTGTCGTGTGTCGTGTGTCGTGCGTCGTGCGTCGTGCGTCGTGTGTCGTGCGGCATATATTGAAGSTRGTATGTGTTCGCTGTGCAGGCGCGTCGGCCTTTGCYGCTGGCATGTCGCACACGCTGTCCAGCGCGATCATCATCATGGAGATCACGGGCCAAATGCACCTYCTCTCCCCCATCATCGTACGCTACTCTTTTCTTTTTCCTTTTCCTTTTCTCGTTTCTCGTTTCTCGTTTCTCATTTCTTTGGCTTTTTTTTGCKGCTTGCTGGCAAAACCCAGTTGGCGACGTCGATCGCGTTCATGGTGTCGCGGGCGTTCACGCCGTCGATCTACGACGCGGTGACCAAGATCAAGGGCCTGCCCTACCTGCCCGACCTCGAGCACAGCATGTTCGACATGACGGCCGACGACRTCATGGAGCGCAATCCGCTCTCCATCCCCATCAACGCCAGCCCGCCCAAGGTCGCCAAGATCATGCGCAAGTACAAAGACAAACCCACGTTCCCCGTCATCGATGCCGAAGGTCCGTGTTCCCTGTGTGTCGTGCGCGTGTGCAGTGTGTGTCTTACATGTATGTGTCTTGTGTCGTGCGTCGTGCGTCGTGTGTCGTGTGTGTCGTGTGTGTCGTGTGGCTACGACAGAGTCGCGCATGTTGCTGGGCTACGTGAAGCGGAAGGACCTGATCCGTTGGCTGGTGATATCCACCACCGAACCGGACGATGGAAACAGCACCGACTTTGAGGTCGGCGGCGGTGGCGGCGGCGGCGGCCTCAGTGGCGTCGTCGGTAGCGCCGTCGCTGGAATGCTGGGTCCGCTGACCCGCCGGAAGCGGCGGCGGGCGCGCAACAAGCGGCGCGTGGGCCAGAAGAAGGGCCAGGAGGGCCACTCGTCGGACGAGGAGTACGTGTTGGGCAACCGGGGCACGGTGGCGGGCCGCCGGGCTACGGGCCTGGGCGAGGGCCTGGGCGAGGGCGAAGGCCGACACCTGGTGGGCAAGACCTACGGCACCTTCTGGGGCCGCGAGGACAAGGGCCTCGGCTCCAATCTCCCCATGATCTCCGAAGAAGAGGTGCGTGTGTTGTGTGTGCGTGTGCGTGTGCGTGTGCGTGTGCGGTCTTACTCACATGGAACACGACACGCGCAGGCGCTTCGGCGGGTGTCGGAGAAGGAGCGTGCGGGCGCGCCGGCGGCGTCGCGGCTGACCGACATTTTTGAGGTCAAGGAGGACACGGAGATGCCCATCTTCAAGAAGCCCGCGAAACCCGCACCACACGCGCCCGGACCCGGCATGATGGGCGTCGCCTCCAGCACGCCCCGGCCCATGATGGGCGGTGGAGCCGTCCCCGTAGCCGGCTCGCCCACCACCT
>CACVKS010000926.1:0-12977 GCA_902749335.1 Acanthamoeba triangularis
GTCTCTCGCCTGTGCTGACGTGGCACTGGCCATGGGTGGCTTCGATGGCTGGTGGTGGTGGGCTGGTGCAGCATCGGTGCTGACGCGCAGCGGCGGCGGGGGCATGACGCAGGCCTTGTCATCGTTGAGCCGCGCCAGGAAGTGGTCGATCCACGCCCGCTCCTGCTCGGCCTTGCTCTGATCGGCACCAGCAACCACCTTAAGGTGGTCATTGCCGTCAGCCTCGCCGTTGTCGTCGTTGGCGGCGGCGGCCAGGAGTAGGCTCTCCTTGCGCAGCTTGAGGAACTCCTCCATGAACTCGATGATGTCGGTCTTGGAGCACCGCGAGACGGCCATGTCCTTGATCGACTGGGTCAGCAGCTTCTTCTTGGGCTCGGCCGACATCATCGACCGAATGCTGACCATCTGCATTGCTCGCATTCTGCCCACCCAAAACAAAAAAAGGTAAGCTGTGCCTCGTGCGAGTGTCGTGTCGTGCGGCGCGTACTTTTCCTTCTTGGTGGAGTCGAGCCGCTGCTCGCGCTGTTGTCGCCGCGCGGCCTCGGCCGATCGCCGGGCTTGGAAGTCGGTCTCGGCGCTGGCGTCGTACTTGGCGATCTCCGGACACACGCCCCGGATGATCCCTTCGATCCGCTCCACGATCTCCTTGCACGATGGCCGCTGGTCTGTGACGACACACACATCGAGTCAGCGTGTGTGTGCGTGTGCGGTGGTGCGTGTCACAGCCGAGCATGTGCGCTTGGGCGTACTCGGGTCCTGGGCCCAGCACTGTTCGATGAGCTGACGGTACGACGGAATGCACGAGTCCGGAATGGGCGGACGCTTTCCCTCTTTCACCTGCACCACAAAATAAATAAATAAATTAAAACAAACAAAAAACCCAAACAAAAAAACAAAAAAAAAACAAAAAAAAACAAAAAACAAAAAACAATTTCATTCGGGAATTAAATGATAAAAATATGTAAATTAAGGAATTAAAGAGAGTGTGAACCATGTCTTCGAGGAGGGCCATGAACTTGACTTCGCCGAAGAACTGCTCCTTGGTGAGCAGCTCCCAGAATATCACCCCGAGCGAGTAGACGTCGGCCTTCTCCGAGTAGGGCTTCTTCTCCAGAATCTCCGGAGCAAGCCACACTGTTTTCATCACCACATGAGTCGCGCGCGTGTGCGATGTGTGCGGTGTGCGCGGTGTGTGCGGTGTGTGCGGTGTAGTACCAGGGCAGTCGACTTTGCGGCCGGCGGTGGAATCGGCGGAGAGCGAGACGCCGAAGTCGCACAGCTTGGCCACCACCGCGGCCTCGGGAGCCAGGTCCGCCAACAGGATGTTGGGACTCTTCAGATCCCGGTGCATCACGGGCGGCGATGTGTTGTGCAGGAACGCGCATCCCTTGGCTAGAATCGTCATGTGTGTCGTGTGCGGTAATGTGTGTGGTTGTGTGTGTGTGTGTGTGTGTGTGTGTGCGGTGTGTGTCGTGTGAGCGCATAGATGGCGGTCGAACTCTGTGGAGTCGTGATGGGCGTGCCGATGTCTTTGGCGATCTTGAGGCGGAGCGCCCAGTCGAGGGCCTTGTTCTTGGCGGGATCGGAGAGGAAGTCAAACAGGGAGCCGGCCTCCACCAGCTCCGTCACGATGCAGGGCGGCTGCATGCAGAACCCCTTCAAGCCCACCAGATTGGGATGGGCCAATCCACTGCGCACATCACACCTCCCTGATTCAGTGCCTGTGTGTGTGTGGCGGTGGTGGCGGCGGTGGCGGTGGCACCTCATGATCCACACTTCGTGTCGGAACTCTTCAAAGGTGAGCCGTCGCGACTCGGCGTCGACGTTGAGACCCAACGTATCGAAGCCGTCGATCTCGGCGCTCTTGAGCTCCTTGATGGCCACCGGTTCGCCCAGGTAGGTACCTCTGTACACCGCCGCAAAGCCGCCCTCGCCCATGGGCTTGCCCTCCTCCTTCTGCAGGTCCTCCCACTTGATCTTGTGCCGGTCCAAATGCACCATGGCCAGGTCGGGCGCGATGCGGTCCAGCCGCACCGGCTTCGGCTCGTCCACCTCGTCGCTCCCTGACCGCACACGCACACACACACGCACAAGTCGCACATGAGTTGTTGTGTGGTGTGTGTGGTGCGTGTGTGGTGCGTGTGGTGTTGTGTGCCTTGATGATGGCCTGAGCGTAGTACCTTTTGGACAGAAAAGGATGGACTGGCCGGGCGTGGTGGCGGCCTGCTGGCACTTCTCCATCGGGAACATGAAGGGGCTCTTGAGGCCGATGCTCATGCAATGCGAGCACGGCACCAGCACCTTGGCCTGCACGGGGGTACAGTTCATTTCGGTTTTAAGTTCGAGTGGTTCGGAGTTAAACAGGCCCTAGAGGGGGGAGGCATAATAAGCGCGTACGTTAAGATTGTACCACTCCTTGACGAGGGCGTCGACGGCGGCGAAAATGAGCCACGACAGGTTCGACATCTGTTCGCCCTTGAGCTCGGTCCTCACGGTGATCTGCAGCTGCAGGCTGTCCGGTATCAGCTCCAGCAGGATCTTCTCCCTATTAATATGGATCGGCGCCCCCAGATCCACCACCACGACTCGTGAGTCCGCGCCACACGCTGTTCGCTGTTCAAAAGGCGTTGAGTGAAATGCGCGTTACAGTACTTTCCGATCTGGGCCAGCACGCCGTGGCGCCAGTAGAGCTGCGCTGCGAGAGGAAACGCAAGAAGCCGGATTACCAGCCGTCCCATGAACCCCTAATTAGAGCCAACATAATTAGATTAATAGTCTAATTAATATGCAATACATGTACTCATGCAGGGGGTAGGTACCTTGGGGACGAACTCGAAGTGGTAGATGCGACCAAACAGGGACTCGTCCGCATCTATGTGTGGAATGCAGTGAGATATAATTGGCATATTGCGTGTGGAATGTGGGTATGTGACGTGTGTGGGTGTCATACAGACAGGGCTGCTGCTGTGAGAGTACGTACCTGTGTGCGGTGGCCAATGGTCGGTGAGCTGGGCCGGCCGCGCTTCGGGCAGCAGTGAGGGGATGAGGTAGAGGGCCTCGTCGGCGGAGGTCGGGCTCTCGGCCCCGGAGCCGGCCGAGGGTCGGAGGGACGAGGCGTAGCCGCCGAGCTTGTGGATGTGCGCGCCGACCGGGAACGAGAGCTCGAACCGCTCCATCAGCGAAAGAATGAAGGGGTGGACCTCGGGCGGGAAGTCCGGGGCCTTCCAGATGTGGGGCAGCGCTGAGTGGGCCATCACGCCATTCCTAGCGCACGTGAACAGGCGAGAGTTGAGGGAATGCTGAGTGACAACAGCGGCGAGGAAACAACGTCGACGTACCGGCAATAGTTGTGTTTGGTGGAGACGACGGTGGACATGACGTTCATGAGCCACTGGGGCTCAAGGATAACCACCTCCTTCAGCTGTAGCGTTTTGGAGTAAAGTGAGTGCGTGTGCGGGCGTGTGCGGTGGTGCGTATGCGGTGGGGGATATGGCACCTTGTCGTCGTTCGGGAAATGTACGAGCGATCCAAAGTTGTGGAGGAGCGACGTGGCGGTGAGCAGGTCGTGCTCGTGCTCGATGAGACACAGCCGTGCCAGCGTGCGGTACTCGCTCCAGGAGACGATGGGCGGCACACGCTCCTTGGCCTGGCTCGCCAGGACCTTCTCCAGCTCGAGGTAGTTGGACGGCACGGCCTGGCCCACGTGCTCCTGCTTGGCGATGATGGACTGGAGGTTGGCCAAGAGCTGGTCCAGGCCCTTGCCCGTCGTGCAGCTCACAAAGTGGATGCCCAGCACGTTCGGGAACCGCTCGCCATATCGCCTTGCCAACCTATCGTGGTCGTGTGTCGTGTCGTGAGTGTTGTGGTCGTGAGTCAGTTGGTGTTGATTGGTCAGATTCATAATAAGAGCTCAAAGGGGGTTTCGCACTGGTTGTGCATTTGGGCCAGGTATTCGTCGGTACAGCGTTCGTCCTCGGCGTGCGTGCCGATGATGAGAACCGGCGAGTCTCCAGCGGCCGTTCGCACGGACTGCAGCCTGTTTGATTATCCGTTAGCGAGCAACAACAACAACAACCCACCACTGGCACACGCACAAGCGCACACAGACAGCACACAGTAAGGTGGGCATACCAGTAGTCGATGTGATATTGATCGGAAGTGAGGAGGTTGAAGACGGCCAGATACAGCGAGTGCTCGGAGAGGAAGAACCGGTGCGTGGCATAGTAGATCTCCTGGCCTGTCCACGCGAGTCGTTAAGTACGTGGTCAGCTGCCAGTCCGTATTGAAGAATGCAAAGAATGCACTGTTTGGTTGGTACCGGCAAAGTCCCAGGCCGAGAGCTCGACCTGAGGAGCGCTGGAGCCCCAGGGCATGGTCAGGTGCCACTTGTTGATGTCGACGCCGTCCGTCGACAACGGAGCAGCGCCTGGCAAATCCGCGGCTGCGTTAGTGCTCACAAAACAGGGGAAAAACACACTGTGATCAGTGGGTGGCTCACCAGTGTCGTCATCGCCCAGTCGCAGCAGCTTGGAACCGGCGAGCTTCCGCTTCTCTCTTCTTTTGAGCGCGTTGAGGAGCGACGTTTTCCTGGTAACCGAGCACAACAAAGCGTCGTCAGATAATACACACACAAGTATTGTAACAATATATAAATTGTATATCTGGCCGTACCCGACGTTCTCCTGGCCGACAAACATGAGCTTCATGCGGTAACACGGCTGCTGCCCATTCAACAGCTGCCCCAGGTACGCCAAGATGCTCGACGAGCCCATAGCCACGATCTCTGGCGGTGGTGACCTAGTTGTGGTGTGTGCGTGCGTGTGTGTTGTGTCAGACATGACGACCGCAGAGACTAGTTGGAGGGTGGTCAAGCACAGTACCGCAGACACCCATTCTGTGAGCCGACCTGCAGCTTGTTCAGGAACGGGATGGTGCTCAGGTGGGCCGGCAGCTCGGCCAGCGCGTTGTCCTCGACGTTGAGCACCTTGAGCTGCTTCAGGCTGGCGATCTCCGGCGGCAGCGCGGTGAGCCGGTTGTGGCTCAGGTGGAGCTCGCGGAGCGACGACATGGCGGCGATATCGACGCCGAGCGACGTGAGGGCGTTGCCGCCGAGCCACAGCTTCTCGAGGTGGGTCAGGCCCATGAAGCACACCGCCGGAATGCCCGAGATGCCGTTGTGTGAGAGGTCGAGGCACTTGAGCTGCGTGAGCTGGCCGAATTGCGCGGGCAGAGTCGCCAACATCGCATCGAGCTTGTCAGGCGAGCTGTATAGCGCCGTTCACTTTGGTCAGTCACCGCACACGCAACAACGCCCCACCGCACACAGTCGCACACGCACGCGCGACACAGCGCAGGAGCGTACGCAGGGAATTTGGTGGTGGCTCGCTTGCGCCGTGCGAGGCTGAGCGGAAGCTGAGGCAAGATGCCTCCGGCAGCCGCTTCGGGCGTGCTCGCCTCGCCCCAGCCCAGGCAGTTCCTGTTCACCACCATAACCACTCAGCTGCAATTCAAGAATCCGTGCGTCATGTGCCGTTGGTGGTCGTGTCGTGTTGTGTCGCGAGCCGCATGCGAGCAGTACCGTGCATATAGCTCCTCCAAGGAGGAGAGAGTCCAAAAGTCGCTCGGGAAGCCGCGCAGGTCGGGATTGTTCGAGATGCGCAGGACGCGAAGCTTGGCCAGGTGGCCAATGCCCATCGGGAGCTTGGTGAGACCGCAGCCGGCGAGGTCCAGTAGCTCGAGGCGGGTCAGGTTGAAGAAGCGCGGCGACAGCGAGGCGATCTCGTTCTCCCCCAAGTTGAGCGACGTGAGCGATGTCAGCGAGTGGATCACCTCCAGCTGACCTTTCTTGCCTGCGTGTGCCATTGGTCAGCAGCATTTTAAATATAATATTATATTTTTTAAAAGAAATTGAATAGAAATAGAAATAGAAAAAGAAAAATAAAAGCGCAATGGCGCGGTACCTTCTCCATTGAAGGCGTTGCCGGCGAGGGAAAGGTGGCGCAGTCGGGTAAGGTGCACCACGTGGGCGGGGATGGCGGTCAGGCCGTTGTGCGACACGTCCAGGTCCTCGAGAGCCTGGAGTTGCTGCGAGGGCAGCGCCGACAGATCGGACAGCGCGTTGTGGGCCAGGTTGAGGTGAACGAGCTGAGTGAGGAGGGATAGCGCTTCGGCCAGCTGCGCGGGCAGGCTGCCTGCCATCAGGTTGTGCGAGAGGTCGAGCGACTTGAGGCCCGTCAATGCGGAGAGGCTGAGCGGGACCGTGCTGATGAAGTTGTGCGAGAGGTCGAGCGACGCGAGCGTGGCGAAGGCCGACGTCATGACCATCGACGGCACGCAGTGGAGGGCGCGGTTGCGCAAGCTCAGCCTCGTCGGTTCGTCTTGCGCCGATTCGGCTGCATAGCGCACCTGTCAGCATTCCACTCATTTCAAGGAACGTGTTGATATGGCGTACCTTGAGGGGAAAAGAGGTGCAGGTGTTTGGTTGAGCGCGCGAGTGGCGAGTGACAGGCCCAGCGCAAGTAGTAATCTGCACGACAACTCGAAGTTCAGTACTGTGTGTTGCGTGTATGTGTGGGGGGGGGTGGCGCACCGGTCCAAAGTTTCACTTGATCGGGTCGTGGCAGCAGGGGGACCATGACGGTGGCATCGAGGCGGTTGTAGAGGTCATGAGCGAACGTGTGCGCGTTGGCGTCGATGTAGGACCACACGGAGATGGTGTTGGACGAAAGGAGCAGCTTGCCCTTCAAGCGGTCGCGCTGTCTGTCGACCAGGAACGAACCGAAGCGAGCGCTGTACACAGACTCGAGCAGGAAGAGGAGCAATGACGAGTCGAACTCAAACGCCCTGGGTGCCGAATCCCACAATTGCCACACTGAAGGCAATATAAGACACACACGGCACACGGCGCACACGACACACCACAGGTCAGTGACTTGATGCCTGGACGCGGCGGGAGGGAATCAGGTACCCGCGTCGATGAACTGCACGAACATGTGCGAGTACTGCTTCGGCTGGTACTTGGCTTTCTGCTGCTGGCCCCACTTGTGCGCTGTCGACACGCACACAACGAGAGAGAGAGAGAGAGAGTTGAGGCGAAGCTGCCCTCGGCCGAACCTTGGAAGGCGGGCGTACCGCAGGCCATCCACTCCTTCTCGATCAGGAAGCAGAAGCCGGCCGTGGTACGGAAGTACGGGTCCAGGCACACCTGAGCGAGACTGACCACCTGCGGCACGGCGTCACCACCATCGGCGCTCTGAACGAGGACCGGCTCTCCGTCGATGATCAGGTTGACGATCTCGGATGTTGTTTCGAGCAGCAGCCGGACGCCCTTGAGCCACTGGGTGTCGTCGAGCGACTCCCGCCACGCGGTCTTCATCTGCTGCAGCGTGGCTTTGTCCGCGCCGCCGGTAGTTGGCGCACCGCTGCCACCGCCACTGTTGGTGATGTTGTCGTCGTGTTGCGCGCGCTCGAAGCGCGACGTATCAAACGAGCTCACGAGGTTGGCCAGCTTCTGCAGGCTGTTCTCGATCGCCGCGGGCGAGAGGAGCTTCGTCGTGTGAAACGAGATCGTGCCCGCATCTGTTGCCCCCGCACACCGCCGAAACCCAGTCAGTCAAAGGCTGTACGCCGCGAGGGAGGTCGGTACGTACCGACTTGCACGGATTCAGTGGTGCCGGCCGATGTCTCGGAGCCGAGCACGAACAGCTTCTTTCGCAGGGAGGTGGTGTTGTACACGTGCAGGGCCTCGGCGGCGTGGTAGAGCGTCAGCACGTGCTCCATCATGCTCTGCTTGCCGCCCTGCGGGCCGCCGAAGCCGGCGCCCGCAGTGATGCGCTTGCTGGTGGTGCCGCCCGCCTCGCGGCCCTCCAAAAGCGACGCCGCCGTCGATACGCCGCCGCCCGGACCCAGCATGAACTCCGAGCAGCGGAGCAGGCAGCCGCGCGCCATGGACTTTGTGTTGTTCCAGCACAGGGCGATCACCCACCGCTGCCACTTTTGTTGCCCATCGCCCAATTGGCCCATCATGTCTGTGTGTTTATGTTAGCACGGCCAATCGGCGCGTCAGTGTTTGATTATAACCATCACATCCCAATTAATGGAGAAGGAAGCACCATCGGAAATGGCGGCGGGCACGATGAACTGGTTGGGCAGGTGGGGCAAGCCGTTGGTCTTGTTGAAGTTTGTGACCCGCCAGGCGTTGTCATCGAGCTGCTGCCGTTCGTATTCCTGGTTGATCTGGTACAGCGGCCAGCCCACCACCTCGGACCGGAGCGAGTACTTTTCCTTGTTATAAAACGCGTACAGGCCCCTGTGCACCACCACGACCCAAGCATTAAAAGCACGCACCGGGTTGAAGAATGCGAGGAATTTACACGTGGCGCTTACCTGATCTTGGGTGGGAAGAGGACGTGCTTGAAGAGCGAGCTCATGGTCTCCAGCGCCTCCGGGCGGAGGAAGAAGAGGGAGATGGTGCGGAAGTCCTTGCAAACGACCAGGTACCCCGACAAGCCTCTCTCCTCGTGCTTGGCCGGCTCGACTCGCATCACCAGCCCCAGCGGCACCGAATCGGTTTGATCCTGTCCATCATGGTCAGTTCCTGGTGTGGCACGACAAGGAACCGCCGCACACGCACACGCACACGCACACACACCACCGCACACGCACACGCACCTTGGTGGAGAAGATGAAACGGTAGAGGGTCATGTGCAACTGGCCCCAGCGGCCTTCGCTCAGCGAGTGGTGCGACATGAGCACGTTCTCCTGCTTGGTCAGCAATCGCTCGCCCGACAGCAGCGTCCACTCGGCAGCGTTCCTCTTTGCTGCATTGCTGCTCTCACTCTCTTGCTCTCCGCTCTCTGCACAAGAGAGTGCGTGAGTGCGATGGCACGCACAGCACGCACAGCACGCGCTAGCTGATTGTGTGCCATACCACGCATTCCATCGCCTGTTAGGTGCTCGCCTCGAGGCTTGGTGGTGGTGGCGGTGGTGCGGAAGGTGGGCGCAGAGACGAACGGCGCTCGGCTGTTGAGCTCGCCGATGGTGAAGAGGAGCACCTCGACCCACCGTCGCGCGCCGTCGATCGTGTCCGCTGCGAGCACGTAGGTGCGGCCGCTCAGTGTCACCACCTCAAACACCGCCTTCTTGCCCGGACTGCTGCTGCCGGCGCTCGTCTCCTGGCCTGGACTCTCTCGTAGCGCGCGGCTGGCCGTCTTCAGCACCACGTTGCAGACCTGGCTCAGCTCGATCACGCCCTTGGGCGTCGCGTCTGTTGCGGACCGCACGCGCGCGTGCCATTGTACGTGAGCGAGTGCCACACCACACAGTGTGATTTTGGGGGGGGGAGGGCAGGTGGTGGTACGTACCGCTTTGCTTTTTGTAGTAGGCGAGTGTGGAGGGTGTGAGGACAAAGTGCCGCGTCTGCCATCGCGTGACGAGCGCTTTGTTGGGGGAGTGTTTCTGCAGGAAGCCCTCGGCGAGCACCTCCTTCTGCTCCACAAAGTTGAAACGAAAGGTTAGAAAAGTTGGAGGAAAGGGGATTTCTTCATCTCATTTGGGCCGAAACCAAATCTCAGAGATTGGACCACTTCTGAAGGAGGAGATTTTATGGGTTTTGCGAAGCTAGAGTAGAAGCTTGAATGATCCAAGCGGGTCGCCCACAGAGCACACATGAGGAGCGAAAGGGAAGATTAAAAGGAAAGGAGAAGTGGCAAGAGTGTCTGTATTACCTGTCGCGACGCCATCGCGCTTCGTTCTTCCGCCTCACTTCGCGTGGCCACACAGAGATTCCACTGCTGGCCAGCAGCCTCAGTTGGTACTTCCTTTGAGCAATTACTGGCGAGTACCTCTTCTCTTGCTCGTGTGTGTCTCGCGAGCCGTCGCCCCGACCGAAAGACTGGTTACGCGTATCGCCTAGTTCAGGGCTGACGGGCAACAAGACCGGCCAGACACTTCGCCCAGCCTCGGCCACGCGCACACGAAGCTATTTCACATTCCGCACCACTGCACTAACATTTACTCGCGCAACCGGAACGGATACAAACTAGCGCAAGGCAGAGCGCCCGTTTTTAGCTCCGAAGTGCAATCAGCTTGCTTCGTCTGTGTCAGGCGCCGCAGCAGGACGAAGTCCCTTTGCCTCCGGAGCCGCTGTCCGGGGTGGCCGAGTCGCCTCGCATGCGTATGGCCCTGTTCCAGTCTCTGGAGCTCCCCACGGGCTTGTCCACCGAAACCGGCGCTTCTGGGGCTGGCAGGGCGTCGATCACCTCCCGCTTAATGCGCGTCGCAATGTTCACAAACGCTTCCTGCCACCATTGGGCGGGTTGAGTGAGCAAGGGCTGCGTACGTGCGCCGAGCGAGAGATCGCCTACCTCCACATTGGTGCCTGCTTTGGCGCTGACCTCGAAGTATGGAATGTCGTACTCCTTGGCCAGGGCCTCACACTTGTCTGCCGACACCACCTGTGCAGGGTTACCTTGTTTTAAAAAGGCAAATCTCTGTTGAACCGCGACGGTCACAAAGTCCGATGGTGGATACGCACCCGCTTCTCAGCAAGGTCGCACTTGTTGCCCACCAGCACCTTGAGGATATCCTTGCCCGCGTACTCAGTGATGTTTCGCATCCAACTTCGCACGCCTGTACGCCACGAAGAAGGCGCATGAGGGAACGTTAGAGTTCCATACAAACGCTAAACATTGGAATCAGTGGCATGCGTGGGGTACTTGTGAAGGACTGTGCCGATGTGAGGTCAAACACGAGCATCACGCCGTGTGCCCCCCTGTAGTAAGCTTACGGTGTGGAAAAGAAGATCAAGGAATAGCAAGTGAGTTCGTACAGGTTGTGCTTTTCTTTGACCAAGGGCCATCACCGTCACAGATGCCAAGCAGAGGCAAGTGTACCAGACGTGATGGTGCGGAATCGCTCTACCAGCGGCAGGGAGAAAAAGATAAGTCATGAGCAACACCCGGGTTCAATGCCACCAACGCGTAAAGGATGGAATGCAGAGAGTGGCACCTTGTCCTGCAGTGTCCCATATTTGCAGCCGCAGTTCTTGTCCGTCTATCTTCATTGACTTGAGCTTGAAATCAATCCTGGTTGGGCAGGGCAGTCAGTCCCGTGAGAGCACGCAACGCGCCAAGGGACCAGTGCACGCACCCGATGGTGGAGGTGAACGAAGCGCTGAAGTTGTCATCAGCGAATCGCATGATGAGGCAAGTCTTGCCTACACCTGCACGTTCACCACGAGCCAAGGACGGAGTGAGGGCGGGCGAGAAAGGAGAAGCAACACGGGTGGTTGCACGTACCTGAGTCTCCAATCAGGAGCAGCTTGGGCTGGTGCTGGCCTGCTGGTGGGGGTCCTTGCATCTGCGCGAGCGAACAAAATATATTCTTAAAACAATGGCATTATTGATCTACATGGCTTTGAGAAGCTGCCAGTGGTACCTTTCAACAGAGGGACCCTTTCGCTTTCGTCCGTTTGTTCTTCTCCTCGGTTAGCCGGGACCCAGCCTCGTGTGCTGTCCTTCGAAACCGCGTGTGGTCTTTGTCTTGTGGTGTAGGAATGAAATTCTCGAGAGAAAAAGAAAAAGAAAAAGTCAGAACGGAAAGTTTTCCTTTTGCGGAGTGTAAATATTTCCGGAATGCACAATGTTTCGAGGAATTCGTGTACACCGTTGGGCAATCGAGAGAAGAAGACTCCTGCAAGAGAGCACCTCTGAACGGAGAACCTGAGCTCGTGCTCATCGTTCCTTCTAGGCTCGGACTAGGTCAGCGATTACGCTCGGAAATCGCGAAATTGACAAATTCGAAAATGAGCGTCACTTCATCTGCTACAGCAACATCTACGTCATCCACATCTTCATCCACCTCAAGTACACCAGTGGCCCATGTCAAGGTGCCAGCTGCACATCACCATCCACCGGCATGGGCGCATTTCGTGGCCGGCGGTACCGGGGCGATGGTCGGTGGTGTATTGACGAGCCCGCTCGAGGTCGTCAAGACTCGACTACAAGGCACCTACAACAAAGAGGGCCTCGCCAACACGCAGCACCGGTTCGGCACGCGCACGGTACGAGCCCTGACTCACCTTCACGCCGAGGGCGGAGTGCGAGCGCTCTACCGGGGCATGGTACCACACCTCGTCGGCGTAGTGCCGGCACGAGCCCTCTACTTCGGCACCTTCTCGTGGTCCAAGCGCGAGCTCGGCAAGCGGCTCGAGCTCGACCCGCACGGCATGCTTCTCAACTGGCTCGGCGGAGTTGCTGCCGGTAACGAGACCCTTGCCCTTTCTTGTTAACGCCAAGTACATTGACTCATGTTCTTGTACAGGCGTCGTGACCATCACGTTGACGTCACCGGTATGGGTGGTAAAGACACGCCTGCAGCTGCAGGTGGGCAATGGCAAGGGCTCGACGACGCCCGGAACCGGCGGCGTGCGGCAGTACCGGAGTGCATGGCACTGCGTAACGTCGATGATGCGACACGAGGGGCCGCGCGCCTTCTTCGCCGGCATGAGCGCCAGCTACGTGGGCATCAGCGAGTCCTCGATCCAGTTCATGCTCTACGAGAAGTTCAAGTCTCTCATCAAGCAGCGACGCGTGCGACAGTGCGAGGAGGCCTGGCAGCTCGAGCTGCAGCGACGACAAGGCTCCCACACCGCCGCCGCGCCGTTCGACCACGACGCCGACCCCGAGCTGGTCCAGCTCCGCGAACTCGCCCGGTCCACCGCGGCCTCATCCATCAGCGCGTGGGAGACGCTGGGCATCTCGAGCACGGCCAAGCTCGTCGCGTCGGTGCTGACCTACCCGCACGAGGTGGCGCGCACGCGGCTGCGCGAGGAGCGCGCCAAGGAGCTCTACGGCGGGTTCGTCAACTGCGTGCGCGTGGTGTGGCGCAACGAGGGCCTGGCGGGCCTCTACGGCGGTCTGGCGCCGCACCTGCTTCGCGTGGTGCCCAACGCCGCCATCATGTTCCTCACCTACGAA
>CACVKS010000927.1:0-21905 GCA_902749335.1 Acanthamoeba triangularis
AAACAGAACCGGTCATGGGCTGTCGTATCCCTCCGCCCGAGAGGAACTGGGAAGACGTGCCGCCGAACGGGTTCATGAACTTCTGGGCCGGTTCCCAGACCTGTCCAGCACAGGTGCCAGCACCGACCAACCCTTATGTGATTCGGCGCCCTTCTCTCTGCTCCAAGACCACTTGCACTCATCACTCTGCTCATGACCGACCAGGACACGTTCGCGTGGTTGGACGAGGACAACGAAGTGCTGACCGTGGACTGCTCGAAAGCGCACGCGGGCCTCCTCTCCCGGCTGATGTCGTCCGCCGGCCCCGGATCGGGTCCGTACTCGTTTCACGGCGCGCCGCAGGGCACCGTGTACCTGCTGCCGCGCATGGAGGCGCTCAGCTGGCTCGAGAAGGGCATCGGCGAGATCGCCCTCCAGCGGTGGATGCTGGCCAACGTGCTCAACTTCACCTACCCGGGCCACCCGGTCAACCTGCACCACCTCGAACGCCTGCGCGACAGCAGCAGCAGCGGCGACGGCGGCAAAAATGGGTCGGCGGCGGAGGCGGTGGCGGCGACGTTGGCGGGCATGGACGCTGGAGAGCTGGACGTCCTGCGCAGCCGACTCGACTTCGCCGCGGAGGCCCTCCTAGTGAGCTGCGGCCGCGAGTCGAACCTCATCTTCCGGAATGTGAGGAACGAAACGGCCGTCGAGCGCGTACGCAAGCACAGCAGCGAGCAGGCGCAGGCCTCCGAGCCCGTTCCGGAAGCCCAGGCCTTCCCCAGTACGTGTCGTGTTGCGTGTCGTGTCGTGTCGTGTGTAACGTGACCTGACCGTCTTTCGCGTCACGCCCAGCAGAGAAGCTGAACGTGATGGTGGTCTACCTGGACGCCGTGTCGCGCCGCCAATTGCACCGTAAGATGCCCGAAACCGTGTCCTTCCTGGAGGAGGTCTATGCGGGCAAGTGGCACAACAACGTATCCTCCGTGTTCCAGTTCTTCAACTACCACGCCATCGGCTCCATCACCAAGTTGAACATGCGTGGTACGTGAGACCTCTCCCCTACTTTCCTCCACCCTCCTCGACGCTGACAACTGTCACTGTCGCAGCCATGTACATGGGGCATGTGGTCAAAGACCTGCTGCAGACGTCGTATCGGGCCATCTGGGATCACTTCCGGGACAACGGCTACGTCACGGGTCTCTCCGACAACGAGGTACGCCAACAGTCGTGTCTTTCACTCGCCGTGGTGGCCCACACCACACACACTAAACTCGCATCCCATCCGGTCCAGTGCGAGGACAAGGTGGCGCGGCTGGCCAACACCAACACAACGTGGGATCACCAGTTCCTCTCGCCTTTCTGTCTGCCCGAGTACCTCCCCGTAGGCGACCCTCACGGTACGCCCACGCATTCCCCTAGAGGGGTGGAGGCAGCCTGCTGGGCCTCTCGCGTACTGACGCCATCGGTGCAATAATTGGGCTGGTGGTGGTCGATCGCAGGCAACTGGGTGGGTCCGTTTGCGCTCAAGGCCCGGTGCATGTACGGAAAGCACGTCCACCAATGGGTGCTGGACTACTTCGCCAAGTTCTGGCGGAGCTACGCCGACGTGCCCCGCTTCGGCATCGCCGCGTTCATCGAGGGACACGAGGGCACCGGCGAGGTGATCAACCTGGTCGACACGGACCTGGCCTCGTTCCTACGCGACGCCGACCTCATCGACTACAACTCGACCGTCGTGTTCCTGGTCTCCGACCACGGCCACCACATGTCCCTTTGGTGGACCCTGCACGCCGAGAGCGCCGTCCGGGAGAACGCGCTCCCGCTGCTGCACATGATTGCGCCCAACTGGGTACTACGGCAGTACCCACACCTCGAACGCAACCTGCTGGCCAACCAGCAGAGGCTCGTCACCAGCTTCGACTTTCACGCCACTCTTCGGTTCGTGCTCTTCTGCGTCATGATGGCGCTAATGATGATGATGATGATGTGTTGTGCGCCGACGTCGATAGATCTTGCTGACGTTCATCATTCACAGGCACATCCTGCTGGGCGAGGCGGTCGACCAACCGGAGTGGCAGAACAAGCTGCCCATCTTCATGACCGCCAAGAGCCTGTTCGGCGAGATCGACCCGCAGCGCAGCTGTCCCTGGGCCGGCATCCCCACCAACATGTGCCAGTGTCGATAGTCGCCACTCGCGCGTTGGCCGATAAGGGCTGAAGAACTTAGAATCTGTTTTCTTTCTACTTTCGCTCCTCGCCAAGCTAAGATGGGGCAAGCGGACGAGATGTTGCTTGTGGGGCTGGACACGAGCATGCCGCCTGCGTGCTGGCCCACCTCTCGCCCCCTGACCCCACCCGCGTCCGTCTTACCTGCAACTTACGTTCCAGCCGTACGAACCTATCACTTATCGAATATCTTCCATCGAAGGACTTCGACAAAAGTGCGTACGTGATTGGTTGAGTAGATAGACTAGAACGGCAGCACCTTGAGCCACGCCAGGTTGTTCTGCACGTTGTCGGGGTCGATGGCATTGATGAGGAACAGCACAACGACAGCCAGGCCCTCTTCAAACCGGCCCTCGCCCAGCACGCCGCGCAACTCGCGGTACGTCGGCCTATCCATATTCATGTGTTGCCCAGTGCTCCTCACGCAGCCCTCATTGCGTCCTCACTGGGACACCCCAGCTTCCTCCTGTGCCCTCCAGGGCAGCACTGGCTGAACTGATTTAACTGGTTATTTGGCTGACCTATAACTTAAATTACCAGTCCATTGCGCACAAGGTTCCGATCTCCTGGGCTTGCTGGCTCTTGATTTGCTCCGCTGTTGGTGTGTCGCCCTCGGCTCCCCCGTTGTCGTCGTCGTCGTCGTCAGTGTTACCTTCCTCTTCTTCCCACTTCCGGCGCAGGGTGACCTGCACGGGGAAGGCGCCCTCCTCGGCGTCCCACGTCGCCACCCGCACCGCCTCGTCGAGGAACGCCAGCACGGCCCGCGCGAACGGAGTGGTCTCCATCGCCGGGTCGGAATTGTTGCCCCGGCACCACCTGAGCCGACTCGGGCCACCGGCGCCGTCCTCGGCGTCGGCGGCATCGGTGGTGGCTTGCGGTGCATCGCCGGTCGTAGCCGCGGGCCGGAGCGAGAGGCCGAGCAGGCGGCCGACGAGCTCGACGGCCTCGGTGGCCATGACCTTCTTGTGACGGCCCATGTCCGAGATGTCGCGATCGAGCTTCAGCACTACCGTGTCCTCCTCTTCTTCAGCTTCTTCAGTCGACTCCTGCGCCCCTTCGTCCATGGCGTCGCCTGGTTGCCCGAGGCTGGCGGCTGTATTGGCCGCCGCCGCTGCCTTGGTGGCGAGGGCGGCGCTCAGCTGCGGGTGGTGGCCCACCACGCGCGCCGTCACCATCGACTGCTGGTGCGTGCCGGTGTAGCCGTTGGCTTGCTTGGTCGACACCCGGACCACCACCTCCAGCGGTAGCGGCCCCGCGCGAGGGTGGTCATCGTCGCCGCCGGCGAGTTCAGCGCGACGCAGCGAGTCGGCCGAGACGGGGAAGGCGAGCTCGACCGTGCAATCGGAGAAGTCGGAGTACTCGCCCGGCGCGAGGTCAAATGTGCGGGCGTAGACCACGCGCAGCTGCTTCGCCACCTTAATGATAAATATAAAAAGAATGGTGAGAAGGCGGCTGACGTCATTGGGGGCCCAAGGGCCAGCACGTGTACCTCCAAGCCGTCGATGCGGGCGAGAGCAAACTCGGGGCATTCGGAGGACGAAGGCCAGGGGGCGCCGCCTTGGAGGCGCTGCCGGATGTAGGACTCAGTGCGCGCGAGCCTCTGCTGGCCGAGGAACCGTCGCACACGCCGCACCACCTGCTCTCGCGTCTTGACCTGAACGGTCACGACAAGGTCATCCGACGTGAGTCGCACGACACGAGATGACCAACGACACATAACCGCACGCACCTCGGCGGAGGAGGCTGACTGTTGGCGGGCGTCGAGGAAGGCGTTGAGCTGAGCGGCATAGGGCGCCAGCTCCTGATGCAGCTCCTTGTGCTTGACCTTGCTTGTCTTGAGCAGCATAGTGTTCATAACCTCGGGCCTGCGCCGACGGCCGCCACGGCCCCTACCCCGACCGATGCCGGCATGATCTTCATTGATCGCGTCGGCATCGTCGTCGCCGCAGTCGTCCCACAGAAGCTCCACGTCGTCGTGCCACGCGAAGCCCAGGCAGGCCAGCAGAGTTGTCAGCACCTCCGTCCCCTTCCACGATCGGTGGCCTTGGTCGCTGTCGTCATCATCGCCGTCGCCGCCGTCGCCGAGGCCGAGGCACCGCCAGAGCTTGCGCAGGAGGGCGAATTTGGCGGTCGTCTGTTCCACGATATCACCACGCGAGCGGTAGGAGTCGAAGACCACCAAGTGCAACGGAGTGGCTGCCTTTGATGACCCATCATCATCCTCGCCCTTACCACCTTCTTTCTTCTCGTTCTCTTCTTCTTCTTCTTCTTTATCTTCGTCTTGCTGTTCCTCTTCATCAGAAGACTCGAGGAGCTGTTTCCAGCTGAGCGAGGAGGTGCGCAGGTCGACGAACACCTGCAGGTCCCAGCCCTCGTCCCGGTGGTCCCACGCCTGCAGCACCCACAGCCCCACCTCCGCCCGCTCTGAAGAATCCCAACAATAACAACAAAAGCGAAAGTGGTTCGGTCAGCACGGTGAGGCGAGGGGAGGCGAGGGTGAAGTGGGTAGATTGCACCGTGAGGCATGTCGGGCAGGCCGAGGGACAGGCGGGCGCGGATGCCCAGCGCGTAGGACTGCGCCAGGTAGTCGTCCTCCCGCCGCAGGTACTCAACCTTGAGCAGCGGCGCCGGCGCGCCGGCGCGGGGCGAGAGGAGCTGCGCGCGGAGGGCCTCGAGCTTGGTCGGCGCGAACTCCCACGCGCGCCACACGTACTCAAGCACCTCGTCCAGCCTGGATATCGCACGCGCACGACCGCACACACGCACCACCAACACTCGTGCGTCAGCCGCGAGTCCTGGCCGAGGGTAACGACGGGCACACGCGGTACCGCGACTGGTGCAGGCGAGCCTGGGCCACGCCCAGGGTCAGGTCGGCCATCTTACGGAACCGTTCCTTGGCGCGCGCGGTCTCGGCCGAGTCGGACAACAGCGGCAGCGGCGGCGCTTCGTCTGATCCGGCCGACACTGAGGCCGCAGTGGCGGCGTCAGCCACTGGGAAGAAGTGGTCGACAAGGAACTGGTCGAGTGGCGCGTAGAGCGTGGAAAACAGCTGGAGGCCGCCTTGCGCGCCGGTGCCGAGGGCGTGGTCGACGGCGTTCTTGATGGCGTGGCAGGTGAGGCGCAGCGCAGCCACGCTGCTGATCGAATTGTAGTGCTGGGCCTGCCTCGGCGGGGGATGGCTGCACGCGCGTGTGCGTCAGACACGAACAACGACACGACACGACACGCAACGAGGGGGGTTTGCGTACTAGGGCCGCTGGGAACGCAGCGCCTTTTCCTGGGCCTCCATCTTCAGCTCGAAGGCCTCCTCCTCGCCCGCGGGCAGGTCCACGCCCCACTCGAGCTCACCAACAAACCGCTGGCTCTCGGCGCGCACACGGCACAGCTCCGGCACCCCAGCAGGCACCACCGCAACCTCCGCCGCGCCATCTGGCCACCACGAAATAATAAATAAATAAATAAATTAAAAATAATACGTTATTATTATTAGTTAAACCACACAATACCCGAGAGGGGGGGGGTCAAATAAGTACCGGCACTGGAGGAGGAGAGGAAGTCGAGGAGACGGCGGAAGGCGACGTAGGGCAGGTCGCGCAGTAGGTTCCACTCGCGGCCTCCTTCCTCCGCGTCCTCGTGGACCACCGGCACCGGCGCGCCGCCACCAAGGCGTGGCTTCTTTCTGCTCGGCGACGCGGTTGTTGCCTCATCGTCGTGGTGGTGGGTTGGCAGCACAACGCACGCAGTCACTTCTTGTCCTGCAGTCTCGCTGAGCGCCACGTCCTGTTGTTCCCTGGCTCGCTTCATGTTGTCTGTCGCGCAACCACGGCAGTGACTGAAAAAGACAGGGCAGTACTGCGCTAGTTAAGCTCTTGCTAAATATTTCCTAGCACGAATTCATCATCGGGCCGCCCGACCGCTAGAAACATTAGATTTAGTTATATCTTTTTTTCGATGCCCCAATAGAAATCAAACCAGCTTACCCAATCGGCGGAATCAAACACAAGACAAAGGCCGAAGCGAGGAGATGAAAAACCGAAAGCTTTACTTCTAGATATGATGTACTTTGTGTGCCCGAAGGGACACATAATAGTGCTCGCGGTGCTACTGTGCGCAGTGGTGGTGGCCGCTGACTTGGACGGCCACCACGCCTCGACCGCAGTCGTGCCGCCCTCTCGGCTCGCTTCTGCTCTGTACCCAGGTGCCCCCCCCCCTCTCTTCTTTCTCCTTTCGCTCTTCGTTCTTTAGTTGCGCACTCTCAACTCGGGGGGGGGGGTGAAGAATGGGCGCACTCGCACTGGGTGTGGCTGGCCAGCGAAGTGGCCAACCAGACCTCTGAGACCGAGTTTGTCGAAGGTTTCCTCAAGCGCAACATCCCCGTACATACCACTTCACATTTTGTACTTTTCGTTATGTGTGTATTTACTGAGAAGATATGTTCCATATGTATTTACAAATATATACGTGTAAATAAGCTATGTGCTGAATATTGACCTCGTCCAGGTCGGGGCGGTGGACCTTGACAGCCAGTGGGCAACGGCAGACAACAATTGTATGGAAATAAGAAACCTGATGATTGTGCTGAGCCAGTGGCTCTGGCTAACAGCGTGTCATTGTGTGGTGGCTGTTGCACAGTCATCTTCAACACCGCCAAGTACCCCAACGCCAGCCAAATGATCGACCACTTCCACAAGCTTGGGGTCTTTCTTCCCACCCACGCAGTACGCTTTGACAAAACTCTCACACACTTAACTGCCCTCGTGTGCGTGGGTGTCGTTCGCGGCACTAGGTCCGCGTTATCCTGTGGGCCACGTCCATGATCAACACTGACTCGTCCAACCACGCCGAGGCCATTGCCAAGAACTACATTCTGAAGGTTTCCTTCAACCCGCTTGCTCGCGTTTGCGGCGGTGCTTACACAAGCTAACAAAAACCCTGTCAAAACGCGCAGGGACTGTGGACCAACGAGGTCAAGTGGTGGCACGGCGTGGGCTCGTTCATCGATTACACCAATCCCGGTACGCCGCGGCCCCAACTCATGTCGGCCAGTTGGCCTCGACCAACTAATAATTGTTGTGCTGTTGTCTTTGACCGATTCGCGAATGCAGAGGCGGTGGCATGGTGGCACAAGCAGATGGACCTCGTGCTCGACATCGGCGTCGACGGATGGTACGCCACCCGCTGCTCTCACCCAGGTCCAGGTGGCTGACACTCGCCCATGTTCACTTCACCCCCACCCCCCCAAAGGAAATGCGATGGCACAGGTTGGTAGTCTGTATGTTGTGGCTTGTGGCACACAGCCGGCGATTGACTCACCAGTCGCAACGCTCATCACTGCGGCCTTTCTTTCATGACGAGGGGTACTAACTATAGTTACCTCTCAGACCCTTACCTGTACGAGCTCATCGTGGCCTGGGGTCACAAGGGTATCGTTACGCCCCGTGAGTACTCGGATCTCTACTACAGAGACTTCTTCTACTACTCCCGGAGCAAGAATCCGCAAGCGCTCATCATGTCCAGGCCCGTCGACAGGTACAACCCACCACGCTACGCCCATTACACCACCTACGATTGACACACACAAACTCACGACGCACTACGCATGCAGTTGGGGCGACATCTACCTTTCGTTCTCGCCGCGCGATGTGGTATTCTCCGGTTGGGTGGGCGACCAGGACCCGACGTTCGACGGTCTCAAGAACGCGCTCATGAACATTTTCCACTCGGCCTGGCGCAACTACGTCAATTTTGGCAGCGACATCGGTACCGATGGCCATTTCGTTCTCGCCACTAGTTGCTCACTTGTCTGATGAGCTCTTGCCTGGGTGTGTTTGCGTCGTGTCGTTCGTTGGTCGTGTCGTGCGTCGTGTATCGTGTGTGTCGTGAATTGTGTGTCGTCTGTGCTGTGCGCTTTCAGGCGGTTACAGATCTCACGGCCCTCCTCCGTTCGGAAGGACCAAGGAACTGTTCCTGCGGTATGGCATCTGCTCTCATCAACAATTACTCACCACCCACTCACCGCGTCGCGGGCGTGGTGCCTTTCAAAAGGTGGGCACAAATGGGCGCGTTCACTCCCCTGATGGAGAACGGAGGCGACAACCAGCATCGGCCGTGGATGTTCGACAACACCAACCAGACGGTCGACATCTACCGCACTTTCGTCCACATTCACACCGAGGTATGCGGCCAGCCTCCCCCTTGTACCGTCTTCAGGCCCCGCAATGGCTCACCACGCCCTGGTTGGTGTGTGGTGGGTGCCACAATGCAGCTGCTTCCCTATTTCTTGAATGCCGGCTCGACGGCCTACGAGCAAGGCATCTCGGTAATCAAGCCTCTTGCGAGCGAGACCATCTTCACACCCGGTACGGCACGTCGTTACGCGGCGAACGCGTAGTTGCTCACATACCGCACACACCGCACACGCACGCGCACTTTGGGGGATCAGATTCGTGGGAGTATCTTCTGTGGAAGGATATCCTGGTGGTGCCGATGGTGGACAACTCGACGTCCAGGGCCGTTTCGTTCCCGGCCAACGACGACTGGGTCGATTGGTGGCAGCCCGCCTGCGTCTACAAGGGCGGCTCGACCCTCTCGGTACCCCCTCCCCTCTCCCTCCTCCCATTCGCTCACAACAACACCCGCCTCACAACTTTTTTGTTTCTTCTTCAACATCGTCGTCTCCACCATTCCAACACACCACCAGGCCTACTCTGTTCCGCTTGAAAGGTTCCCCGTGTTCAAGAGGAAGGGCTCCATCATTCCTCTTCACGTGTTCGACTCTATCACCGGTACATCTTTCTTCGCACACGCACTCGCGCCACCGTACCCGCATACGACACGACACCTGACTCACATGCGTTGGCTTGGCATGGCGTCGCTGCAGGCAACGGCGACAAGCGTGCCGCGGACTTCTTGACCTTGCTGGTGTCGTACCTCGGAGAGGCGGAGACGCAGAGCGTGAGGCAGTTCCAGGGCCAGAGCCAGGAGTTCGCCTACACCTACGACGCGGACCAGGCCGCGCTCGAGCTCGAGGCCACCGCCCACGAGCGCCCGCTGGTGTTCCTCTTCCGCGGCGTGGAGCTGCCCGTCGGCCGCGACCTCTTCAAGGCCGTCGCTTCGACGSGGCCAAGCGCGAGCTCTGGATYCAGCCGGGACCYACCACGCAGGGCCTYCGSCTGGCCGTCCACGGGATCACCAACGCCCGCCACACCGCCTGCTGATGATCTTCAACCTTCCTTCACCACTCTCTTCCACCTCGCCGTCAAGTGTCGCCTTGATGCCACCGTGATTGCGCTTAGCTCAAGCTTTAAACGAAGCTGTTACTACAACTTACGCGTCTGTACAGATGAGTGTGGCGTGGCGGGTGCTGGCGGTGCCTTGGTACTGCGCGGTATCTCAGCCGGTCATGGCCTTGCGCAGGGCACGGTTCTCGTCGCGCAGGTGGGACACCTCGGCTTCGAGCTGCTTGATGTAGTCCACGGCGTAGTGCAGCAGGGTGGTCTTGCTGGGTCGCGAGATGGTCAGCGGCAGCGCCTGCCGCAACCCGTGGAAACCCTCGTTCAGGTCCTTCCTCCTCTTACGCTCCATAGCGCACTTCTTCGTCTTGCGTTCAACCGTTTCCACCCTCCTGTGCGTCACGCACCACATCATCAGCGCTGATGAACGATCGAGTGGCAAAAGCACGAGGGGATGCGATATAGGCGAAAGTGGCACCCCCGCTTCCTTGGCCCCTCGCCGCTGTCGCTGTTTCCTTCGTTGTCCGACAGGCTGTCCGTGTCGTCGAATGAGAGGCTGTGCTTGTGGCTCTTGCCCTCGAGCTGCGAGGCTATGAGGGGCATCGACGTCCCCGTGGGGCTGTGCGGTGGTATGGCACCGGCCTGTGCCGGGTGGAGCATGCTCGGCGCAAGCGCCCCCGACGAGACACGCATCATTCCTCCCGTAGGCGAATACAACAGCGCGGCGGGGTTGATATTGAGGGTCTCCAACGTAATGTGGTGGCCTTGGTGTTGCCCGTGGTGGGCGTGCATGTTTCCCTGAGCTTGTGCGACGTTCATCATCATCGTCGTTTCATAGCTGCTGTCCAGGATTCAGATTAGACTCAAATCTTTCGACACATCTTTCTGGATCTTTCTAGCAACTGCCGCTACTCGAATTTGGAAGAGTATATGCGAGCCAGCAGAAGAAGCAGATGCTGAAGGAAGAGAAGAGAAGAGCAGAGTAGTGAAGCTGGGAGGTAGCGGCAGCAGAGAAAGGTTTGGGGTAGCAACCAAGGCCAAGAGAGAGCAGGACACGTGCTTACCTCGGGTCCATGGCTTGGGAAGGAACTGGCAGCCTTCTCTTCTCTTCTTAGGAGCTCTCGCTCGTGGTGGTGGCTGCGTGCGTCTGCGCCCGCCCACACCGTTGTTACTTTTAGAAAGGAAAATGGGACATTCCCGAACCGGCGCCACCTTAAATCCGGGAATCTAACCAGGAAATCAACCCACACCGCAGTGATCACTGTGCTGGGCGCACCACCTGAGGAGGGCAGAAACATTGTAGGCGCTTACTCCAGAGGGAACTATGAAGAGGGAAGAAGGTCGCTGCCGGTGCCGTGCTTTGCAGAGCCACGGGACGCGACTACCGCAAGCACACTGCGAAACGGCGTACTAAGTAATCGTTGCCAAGACACCATCGCGGTGAAGCAGAGGTTTTAAATTCCGGAAGAGGAGAACTGCGCCGTGCCGTGTCTCCTCCCGCAGATCAGCTGCGCGGTGTTTTCTCACTGCTTCCATCTTCTGCGCCAACTTGCTCCTCGATCACCCGCGTCGGCCGTAGTCGCCTGCACAGAGTCGGATTTGATAATTGACGAATTTGCTGGAGTGAGAGATGGCGGCGGCAAAGGGTAAGGCGACGAAGCGAGAGGCGTTCGAGCTTCTTGCGGATCGTGCCCTGCTGAGCGGGGATGAGGAGGTGGCCATGGCCTTCCTCCTTTCCCACAAGCATCTCCTGCGAAATCACCCAACTCGCGTCCTCACCGAACGGTGGATCAAACAATATCCTTCCATCCTCCATCCTCCATTTCCATTTCCCTTTCCATTTGTTTTTGTTTTTGTTATTGATACATTATAAGAATATCCCGATCGATTGGTGATCTCCTTGACTCTCGCACTGTGCAAGAGGGCACGGGCGGAGAGAACGGCTCGGCGGCGCTGGCCAGCTTCATGCGCCTCTGGGCTCGGCACTTCTTCGGCGACTTGCGCCGCCGCGATCGCGTGGCCGTGTTGGGCGCCATGCCGGGCCTCGGCGACGCCAGGAACAACGAGTTGAAGCTGCTCTTCGTCCAGGCCAACCACCGCCTCGCGCGGATCAAGGCCACCCCGCTCGTGCCGGCGCCCAAGGGCCTCACCCTCAACCGAGTCGAAGAGTTTGCCCACCTCGCCGACATGGTATCTATACACCTTAACACTGCCGCGTGACCCGCTCTGTGCAGTGCGTGTGCGTGCGAGTCGTCTCACCAGCTAACGCGACGCCACATGGCAGGCCAACAAACTGTTTGCGGTCAAGGACCAGCTGAGCATCGCCGTCGAGCTAACACGAACCGAAGCACGCCTGTTTCAGGTAGAGTCATCCATCCGTCTCTGGGGTGAATTCGTGGTAGTGCTCGTGTCGTGGGAAGCCTTCTTTGCTGACCAGCTGCTTTTGGTACAAAAAGATGATCACGGCGCGCGAGTTCCTGGATCAGGCCTGGCAGCGCGAGGACAAGATCCTGTTGTCGCCCAACCTGACCCGGATCATCGAACGATTCAACCAGGTACGTGGCACAACACAAGGAAAAGGAATTCAGAGCGCAAAGTTGCAAACGTGGCGGCCCTGCGTGTACGCGCTGCCAATGGGCGACACAGGTGAGCTATTGGGTGGCAACGTGCATCCTCACGCAGTCCAGCATCGAGAAGCAAGCACTCATCATTAGCAAGTTCATTCGGCTGGCGCTGGACTTGTTCAAGCTACACAACTACAACGGCGTTGCTGAGATCACATCGGCTCTCCACAACAGGTATGTCATTCGCAGGTCACTGCCTGCATTGGGGGGGGGGTTGGCTGTGGGTTGCTGACGGTTCTTCCCTTCTTCTCTACCTGGCTCAGCGCCGTACAGCGTCTGCGGCAGACGTGGCTGTTGATGCCGGAGCGACACCTGAAGAAACTACAGAAGCTGGAGCAAATCATGCAGCCCCAGCAGAACTTCTGGACCTACAGGTCGGTGTCACGCAGCGCACTCAACGCACACAACGCACCACACTGCACACACCACCTTACGCTTCCGGCACGCTCATCTCCTGCATGGTCCTGTACAGAGAATGCTTCGATAAGGTGCAGGGGCCAAAGATTCCGTACCTGGCTGTGTCGCTGCGCGACATCACATTCATCAACATTGGCAACAATAACTACAACGAAGACGGATCGATCAACTTCGACCGGTTGGCCATGCTACACCAGCAGGTGCAGAACATCCGACGACTCCAGGTAAAAGAACAAGCATTACCCTTCTTCCTCCTCCGTATGCGTGTGCGCCCTAGCTCCCAATTACCTAACATTCGTGTACTGTCCGCGTTGAAGGAAACTGCGCAGCAGACGGAGGTCAAAGAGCTCGACAGACTCACCGACCCAGAGCTCATCGAATATTGCCACAGTCCCCCGTTCATTGGTTCGTACACGCCACTTTAAGCTAGTAACTTGTCGTGTAGAAACGAACTCATCATTATCGACACGACACGACACACAGATAATGACGAGGTGTTGCACGAGCTGGCAGCGCGCTTCATGTCGAGGACCAAGGACGTCAATAGCAACGTGGACTCGATACTCAACAACTCCAACATTCTCAGCCTCTTCCACATCTCCGACTCGTCCGACTCGTCGCTCTCGCTCACTGTCTCGGTGCGGGACCGGGGCCGCGGCGAGGGCGACGACTCGTGGTCGGTGCTCACGTCGGAGACCGAGACTGAGACCGAGAGCATACTGGAAGAGGACCAGGACGACGACTTTGACGACGAACGGGACGATGCCGACGCCGCCGCGAAGAAGGCGGTGACGACGACGAAGAAGAAGAGCAAGAGCAAGAAGCACAACAAGGGGCACGATGAGGTGGACGGCGATGATGACGATGATGAGGTGGACGGCGACGACAGCACCGCCGCGAAGGTGAAGAAGGTGAAGAAGAAGAAAAAGACGCGCATGCGCGTGGCGGGCGACGAGGGCGGCGGCGACGAGAGCGCGAGCAGCAGCCAGGACCTCCTGCTCGACCACAAGGCCAAGCTTGCCAAGAAGAAGAAAAAGAAGCGGCTCAGCGGCTCGCCCTCCAGCTCGTCCGCGCTGGTGGCCACCCTCCGCTCCCGATCCAACAGCCGCGCGACGAAGTCCGACTTGATGCCACCGCTGGCCCAGTCCCTGCCGGCGCAGCCGCAACAGCAGCCCACGGAGGAGGGCTCGTCCGACGCCGGTGGAGCCGAAGGCAAGGCCAACTGAGCGTTGCGGTCGGGAGGGGTTCGGTTGTAGCAATCGAGTTGGGCTAATGATATTATACTTTTCTGCGTATTCAACCAGCGTGGTGTGGGTGTTATGACGGCTGGCAAGATAGTGATAGTGGGAACTGACCGAGAAGTCCGGAGTTGGCAGTAGGCACTTTATTTTTATCTCTGTTTTGTTTGTGAATGGAGGCAACGACAGTAACGGCTGTGGTTGTGGCCACTGCCGTGGCTTTGGTGGTGGCTACCCTGCTCGGCCGACGGCGGTCCAAGCCCGTCGCGACCCCTTTGCCTCGCTCGCCCCCCTCCAAAGTCGCGGTTAGTTCCCCCCATACATAATTAATTATTTCACGCAATAATTATAATATTATTTATTTTTTGGCCACAACCACAGACCCAGAAGACAGGCCAAGCCTACCTGGTTATCGGCGGCCACGGGTTCCTGGGTACGCGGTGGTGGAGTGTTGTGAAGTGGTACGGGAGCGGCCGCACATTACAACGTGCGTGTTGTGGAGACAGGCTCGCACATTGTGGAGGCTTTGCTGGCGCGAGGCGAGGAGGACATACACGTCTTTGATGCGGTGGACTCGCACCTGTTTAAGGACGAACCCAACGTACTACTCCGCACGCACACGCATGCACTTTCTGGTGGCTGACATCAACTTTGTGGCGCCATTCTCTTTCAGGTGTCGTTCATCCGAGGTGACATCCTCAACGAAGCTCATCTGTACAATGCTTGCTGCGACCGAGACGTCGTCTTTCACACCGCAGGTATGCCACAGCAAGGCTCAAGGATGTGTGGATTAACAATAACACTGGTTGGCGCTTCACTCTCTTCTTTCCTGTTTCTTCTTTCTTCGTACAACAGCGATGCTCAACTACTGGTCGAGATTGCAGCACGACTTTGATATCGTGAACAAGGTCAACTACATCGGCACCAAGAACATAATCGAGGCGTGCCACAAGACCGGAGTTAAAAAGCTGCTCTTCCCCTCGTCCGCCTCCATCTTCGTGACTTCCGGTACGCGACTGCGTGGTTTTAGCTCCGATCAAATAGCCCCCAATTAACTCAATACCACCTGCCTCCTCAAAGACACCTTGAGAAAGCCCATCCACGGGGTGGGCGAAGACAAGGCCGTCTACCCCAAGGACCCGCTGTGCCACTACACCCACACCAAGATGATCGCCGAGAAGGCCGTGCTGGCGGCCAACGAAGGTCCCAATGGGCTTCTCACCGGCGTCATCCGGCCCAACGCCATCTACGGCCCTCGCGACGTACGCGCCGCTCCTGCCCTGTATCGTGTGTCGTGGTGGTGTCTTTTGTGCTGGTCTAATGGAGTGTTACTGCAATCTCACCCACAACCCGACCATATGTAGTTCTTCTCCAAGCTGATCGGAACGGGCTACCCGGGCGTGGGCACGCTGAACAACAAGCAGGACTACGCCTATGTACGACACAAGGCCAATCTTCTTCCTTTCCTTGCCAGTGCCATTCACTTGGTTCTCTGACAACTCGAGACTGTGAATGACACCAGGTAGAGAATGTCGTCCATGGCTTCCTCAAGCTCGAGGAGAAGCTCACTCCCGGCTCGCCTGCTGCTGGCCAGGTACATTGCGCTTGCCGTTCCCCGGGCATTCACCTTCGCATTCGCATTCACAACTTGGTCCTACCACACAGGCCTATTTTATCTCTGATGACGCGCCGGTGGAGTACTTTAAGTTCGCCAGTCAGTTCGGACGCAAGTTTGGACACACCTTCCGTATCATCCCTCACTACGTGGCCACCGTTCTCGCCCACATCGTTGAGTTCCTGGCTCGCCTGACCGAGTACGTCATTCGCTATCATAGTCATCACATTCTTGCCCGCGTCCGGCTGACTCTCTCTCTCTCGCTTGGTTCTTTCTGATTATGATGATGAAGTGGGCGACTGCCACTGGGCCAGTTGACGGTGTTGACGCCTCCGACGCTGGTGGTGTCACGCGCCGAGTACTACTTCTCGGTGGAGAAGGCCAAGCGCGACCTCGGCTGGCGTCCCCTTTTCACCCCCGACGAGGGCATCGACCTCTCCGTGCGCTACTACACCGCCGCCGCCGCTCCCTCGGCCACCAACAAGAAGAACGCCTGATCCATGATTTTATGATTTTATGATTTAAATTATTAAAATTGCAATTATCGCGATTTTTGATTTATTATTGGAACTTGAACAAAAATAAAAGGTCGGGAAATCAAAAGAATCAAAACGGAAAAGGATGAAGACGCGGCTCACCACGAACCAGACGGCTTTGGTGGTGGTCGTACTCCTTTCCGTGGGCTCCCTCCTCTACTTTGCCTGGCTCTCCACACCGCAACAGACCGATGAGCGATTCGATCGGCTGGCCGGCGCCCTGGCCGAGTCCATCTCGGCGCAGGAGCGGACCGAAAGGCTACTCCTTCGATTGGCCGAGGCCATGGGGGGCGAATCGGCCAATCTCACACGAGACACAATCGAATCGGGCCACAAGGAGAAAGAGGCCCCGGAGACCAAGGATTCTGCCACATATCCGCGCAACGCCTACAAGCGGTGGCTGAACCAGCTTGGCGCCACGTCCACCGAACGAGCATGCGAAGAGCGCACGGGCCTCACCCTGGTATGCGCCTCCCCATTATTATTTCAATATATATGTATTTTAAATATATGTTTGTATAAACACAACTATAAATACGAATAAAAATCTATTGTTTTGAATATTGAATATGAGATTAAATAATAAAATCTTAACTTGTCGGTCAGGTGCAAAGGTTTCGGGAGGCAAAGCAGGACTGGTGCAAGAACACGGGCGGCCAAGGGCGTGTGGAGTGCTACAAGCTGCCGGGCTGGGGCAGTCGCAGCAGCCAACCCGACACCATCTGCGAGGGCTTCAACCTGGTGCGTGTTCTACACACAGCCTTTTATCAGCTAACCATCACTCACCCACTCCCTCACACCCACTCCCTGCGCGCACACGACACATGTGGATGGCTCAGGTGGTGGACTTTGACAAGATCCCTTGGAACCCACCCCGTGACTTCGACTCCTCAGGGCAAAACAGGCATCCCCATTTTGGCCCAGGTTCCATTCACCTCTTGTTGTGTGTGCGTAGCGTGCGTGTGGGGGGGAATGTGTGCGTGCTCAAGCGAGAGGTTGCTGATCAGCGGTGGGCGGGGGCAGGTTCGTTCTCCGCGCAGTGCCAGGTCGACCGATCGATCGTGAAAGACGTCAACCGCCTGCTGGGCACGGAGAACAAATTCAGCCGCGCCTTGTGGAATAACTTTGCGGAGATCCCCGCCGGCCAGGCCACTGAATGCGGCGTCGTCTACGAGGTGCGTCTCGCCGCTCACACCTGTCTCACTAGAGCGAGCCCCGGTTCTGATCTTTGTGTGCTCGTAATGCGGTGCGGTGCGGTGTGAACAGAACCCGGTGGTGATTATCATGCGCTATGAGGCATGGAATATGTACCACCAGCTCGGCGAGTGGATCAACGCCTTCACGACCCTCGAGGTGTGCACACACTCTCTCCTCCGGCAATTTGCCGCATTTTGATTGATGTGTGTTGTGTCGTGTGTGTCATGACCGTGTGTTGGCTTCTGTGTGTAGGTGGTCGACAAGTTGGACAAGAACACGCAGGTGCTGCTCTTGGACATGCACGAGAAGACTGAACCCTTCACCGACATGCTCAAGGTTTTCTCTCCCAACCACCCGCTCGTGCTGGGAAAAGAGGTACCTCCTGCAACTGGTTGTTGTTGGTTGTTGTTGTTGGCCTTTCTGACCCGCCGCCCTGTCTCTTGCCCAGCTTGTGGGCAAAGGCAAGGTGTGCTTCAAGGATGCGATCATGCCGTGGGAAGGTAACTCCACTTCACTCCGGGATACGGTGGTGAACACATCGCTTGACCATGTTCGCTTCGTTGTGTTGTGCTGCTTGCTGTGTGCGTGCAGGTTATGGCACGTTCATTCACAACAACGTGTGGCGGGCCTCGCATGGCGAGCCCTGCCTCGACAGCGATATCCTCGAGGCCTTTTCCCATTTTGTCCTCAACAAACTTGGGTGCTCTGCGCTTCACACACGCGCACCACACGACACACACGACACAATCTTATCTGACACAAACCGTGCAATGCAATCTCATTGTCTTCGCGTGACTCTACACAGCGTGCTGAAGCACGACATACCCAACGAGCCGCGGATAACCCTGATCTTGCGAAAGGACTACATGGGCCGGCAGCTCGATCGCAAGATCGGCAACGAGGCCGAGGTCGTCAAGGCCCTCGAAGAGGTCAGCCGAGGACGAGCATCGTTCGCGAGCGTACAGCTGGAGACCATGACCTTCAAGGAGCAGGTCGAGCTGATGTACTCCAAGACCAACATCCTCATTGGCGTGCACGGTGCCGGTCTCTCCCACACAGTCTTCCTTCCTCCCGAGGTACCACTTCTGCTCGGTTGCGCGTGTGCGTGTGCGGTGGTGTGTGTGCGAACTTATTCACGAACGTGATCCAGGCTATTCTGATCGAGCTGCTGCCGGACAACCTCAAGAGCTTCACCTACTTCCGCAACCTGGCCAAGCAGTCCAACCACATCTACATTCCCGTCTACGTCTCCCGTACTACTTCCCTAGATCCCGTCCCATCGCTCGCCGAGTAAGCGACTCCACCACCTCCACTGACCACTTTCTTCTCTACAAACAGATTCGATTACCGTGGACGTGGTTCAGATGAAGAAGGTGGTGGACGTGGCGATCTCCATAGCTTCGTCCTTCAACACGCAAATGGGCAAGAGCTAGTTGTTCCTTGCCTCTTCTTGTTCCTCTTCAACCTCAACCGCCTTTATACATAAATGCTACTCTGCTTCCAGGAGGTCTCTCTTCAACTTCTTCAGAGAGCCTTGGCGCCGGCACCGGGCGGCTGGCCGGGCTGTCGCTCCTCGCAGGCCACGATCTTGACGAGGTCCACGGTCACGACGTCTGTGTCGGAGCGGAAGGTGGTGTCTTCGAGGAGGAAGGTCCACACGTTGTCGACCAGCCGGTAGGTGTGCAGATGGCCCTTGAACGTGAAGCGAGTGCGTACTCGTGTGGCAAGCGCTTCGCTCATCGACTGCAAGCCGCCGATCGCGGCACACATCAGCGCCAGTGCCCCGTGTAAACAAAAGAAATCCCCCCTCGACGCAGCGCAGCGATTTGATAAAAATGCTCTGCTTTCCTGACGATGCAAGAGGCAGAATCGGGGCAGTACCTTGTCGAACTGTTCGAGGACCTTTTGGGCGAGATCGGCCCCGATGTGGTTCCTTTCCTGCAGATCATCAAGCGCATCCTGCAGGCAGATGCCCAGAGTCGATTTTCGGTAGAGACTGTACACCGACACCGCGTTCTTCTTCTCTCCTTCCATGACTACGAGCCCCTTCTTATTTATACTCGGCAAGGATGAATGTTGCGTCCTTCCCGGTGGCCGGCTCTTGATGATCATCAACACAGCAGATGGGTCCGTATTTATGCTTTTTCTGGTTCGGGAAAATCATTTTCCATTTGAATTTCCCTACACTGATGGTTACTTGGTGTTGCTGTTTGCGCAACTCTCCCCGTTGGCATTTCTATCGATTAGGGACACGGGATCGAAGGGAGAACGGTGGCTGAGGTTGAGGTTGTGTGGAGGGAAGGGTTGGGCGCTTGCAATATTTGGCGTGAGAGGGACGAAGGACTTCCCGAGTGAGGTTTGATCGGCGAACGAGAAGGGGCAGCGATGAGCAGCATCAAGAAGAGGAGCGGCTCGAGCCGCAGCAAGAAAATGGGGTGGAGGATAGGCTCGACTGGGCAGAACGTCAACCACAACGTGCCAATCGCCCCTAAGGCGAAAACCAAGAAGCATTCGACTGATGTCGTGAAGCTACACATGGTGGTATGTTACCATCTCTCTTTATGGCTCCAGATGATTTCTCTTTCCTATTTTACATTTCATCTTGCTGAGCTGCTGCGATACTCATCTCCATCTCTCATCTCACTTTGAGCAGAAGCTGAAGGATACACGCAACTTCATACAAGAGGTCCAGACCAAGATCGACAAGTTCACTCGCAGCAACTCCAGTGCGTGTTCCCTCCTTCGCCTTGCCCGGTGTGCCGTGGCCTCACTTCAACGCCGTCGACCTCGGCTGTCCTCACCTCTCTCACTTCACCGCTGGTTAACGGTGCAATGTTGGCAACGTTGACCAGAAACGATGTACCACGCGCGTTCCCTGGCCGAAGTGTTCGAGAAGGGAACCACCTTGGTCGCCGAGAACGAGGCCGAGCTCGGTACGTTGCGCTGATCCTGCTCTCCATTCTCTCGCTCGCTCGACCGCTACACGCGTGTTTGATTGCTCGAGCCTGCGTCGAGAGCCGTCGTACTGACCATCTCTCCAGCGAGTTGCTTGACCTCGGCCAGCAAGCTCCTCCAACGCATCGGCGACATGCACGCCGAATTCGTACGCCATATATATGCCTCACCCGGCTGCTATCTCTCTGATGCATGATGACCATCGTTGCTGATGACTATCGCTCACTGCAGTGCGAAGAGTTGACGAAGCTGGTCACCAGCACCACCATGCGGGAGGAGTACGAAGAGGCCAAGGTTTGAGAGCCCCCGTCCCCCTTCCCCTCGTCTACGATAGCCCGCTTCTCACTCGTTCGACTGAAACACGGGCACGGGCGTCGATGTGGCTGATGGACATCAGAGGGAGAAAAAGAAATACGACAAATCGCGAGCCAACTACGACGCAGCGGTGCTCAAGGTGCGGTCAATCAACGCCAAGAAGGGCCAGGTGAATCTTGAGAAGCTCGCCGAGGCCGAAGACGAGCGCGACCGCCTGAAGGAGGTACGTACCTCCCGCTTCTTCTTCTCCTCATCTTCGTTCATCGGTGCACCATTGTATTAATTCGTTATGTGTGGAATGCAGGTGTTGATGCTGGAGCAGGTGCAAACGGGCATCCGGCTACAGCACACCCTGGTGAAGGGCCTCATGAACACGGCCGAGCTCGTGTGGGCGTTCGCCCAGACCATGGACTCGCACTACCAGAACTGCGCCAACCAACTGGTCTCCTCCGTGCCCGACATCCAGGCGTCCAAACATCGCCTCCAGACCCAGATCCCCGCCGCCACCTCCACCGTAGCTGTCTCGCCGCCCCACGGTACACCCTTGATCGCTTCCCTGTCGCCAGCACTTTCACTGACCATGTTTATGCTTATGCTTTTTCGATTTAATTATATTATGTATTATTATTAATTTTTTTAAAACAATTATTGTTGGACACCAGCGCCAGTGGCGAGCGATACGTTCGATCATGTACCGGAGTACTCGGGTTCGATGTCGGCCGATGCCATACCGGAGGTTTCGGTGACGTCGCCCGTCGACAAGCCGGCGGGCCAGGAGCCCTCATCGCCCAACCTCGCGCACCGGAAGGTACGCGTCCCGCCAGTCTCATTGCGACCAAATGGCCGCTTTCATCAGTGGTGCTGACCTTCACGTGTGTGTGCCGCGCGTGCCGTGGTGCTGTCAACTGTTGATAGACGAAGGACTACTACAAATTCTATCGGCGCTCGGTGGAGATCAAGCCCGGGTTGCTGGCCGCATCGGCTCCGATCACCCGCGCGGGCTCGGGCTCGTTTTCCAGCACCCAGTCGCCGCTTTTGGGCGCCGCCGCGACACCCGTGGCCAAGTCCTCTCCGCCCTCACCCTCGCCCTCTCACGCGCCCTCATCCACCTCTCCTATCGTGCCCAGAAATCCTCATGAACGGCTCAGCAGGATGACACGCCAGGTAACACCACCACCCGCACGCGCACGCGACACGACACGACACGACACAACACACTAACTAACAAACTTTTGTCATCAAATGTGCAGCGGAGCTTCACGTCGGGGTCCGTGCCACAGCGTGTCACCGATCCGCCGGATATGGTGCGCTACGGCCCGACAACCGGCAGTGGAGGTGGGTCGGCCCTTCAGCTGCGTCGCACCTCGGCGCGACAGCTCAAGACCCCGCTGAGCTCGAGTTCGAGTCCGACCACGCCCTCCGTGGCGCTCATTCCACCGCGTCCGCTCGAACTGCCGCCCGATGTGACCTCGCTCGGTCTGCTGTCGAGCGGCACCGGGCGCCTCCAAGTCCGGCCCCGCAAGGCGATCACCATCTCGGCCGGCAACACCCCACTGCTGCTCCACCAC
>CACVKS010000928.1:0-12974 GCA_902749335.1 Acanthamoeba triangularis
GCCCACCCGCCCGCCTCCCGTGCTTGGTACTGATTCACTACGCGCGCAGGTCGCGGGCGGGCCTGAGCCGGCTGTCGCTGCTGTGGCTGTTCCACCCGAGTGCGGCGCTCGTCCTGCTGAGCAAGGACCCCGACCACACGCTGGCCTACATCTTTGCCGTGTTCCACTACATGCGCGACAAGGCCACGGGCAACTTCCGCCTCTCCTTCCTGTGGGCGCTCCACCCCGCGCTGGCCGTCGCCGCCGTCACGCGCGAGCTCGGGCGCCTCCGCCATCACGCGTTCCCCTTCTACCACTATTCCAACGACTCCAGTACTACCACCCCGGCTAAATCACCCCACCTAGCGCACAAGGCCAACATGTGCGTGTCGTGTGTGCGTGTCGTGCGTGTCGTGTGTGTGTCGTGTGTGTCGTGTGTGTCGTGTGTGTCGTATTTGATGCAGACACGAATACGGTTTCGCTGTCGTTCCTGTACCTGCTCTTCCCGGCGCTGGCGTTGGGTCAGTGGCGCCGATGCGCTGACACGCTGCGGCACTACCTCATGCCCCTCTACTTTTACAAGCACGACCGCGCCAGGGCCACCCGCCAGCTCTCGCTCTTTTGGCTCCTGGCCCCGCAGCTCGCCCTGGCGCGCTGGACTGCGTCCAACACCGAAACGCGCGCCCGCGTCACCGGCCTCTGGCACTACGTGCGCAACCAGCGGTACAGCCAACCACGTCACGCTTTTGATTTACCAGTCCTGAGTGCGGTCACCGCGACCAGGTCGGTGCAGTGGTCTCTGCTGTATCCGCTGGTGTTCCCTGCGGCCCTCGCGCTCGTTCGCTACGCGCGCGAGGCGGGCGGGCCGACCGTGCACTACGCCGCGCCGCTCTACTACTACCGCAACGAACTCCACAGCCGCCGGTTTGCGCTGTTCTACCTCCTGCACCCCGCGCTCTCCCTCTTCCACTACAGCCGACGGGAGGTCGGCCTACCGACCAATCGCAACGTACGCCCAAAGTTTCTTTCGCGTGTGTGTGGTGTTCGTGACTAACCTGGCAAGGCCGGCAGGTGGAGGTAGCGCACCGTTTGACGCCGCTCTACAGCTACGCCCGCACTCAGGACCAGGCCGGCAAGACCACCAGGTACAGCTACACCAGCCAAGCCTCACCCAGTTTTGGGAGGGGGCGAGGGAGGGGAGGCGACGGCGATGGCTGACGCGTGTCGTGCCCGCGAGCAGTGTCAATTTCTCGCTCGGTTGCTTGCTGCCCTGGTTGTCGCTGTTCTCCTACCGCAGGCAGGAAGGCACCGTCTCACATGGGGTGCCCCTGTTGTACAGCTATTGCTCCAGCGCTATTGGTACGTGCCATCATCGCACACGCACTACCGCACGCACCGCGCAACACGCGCGCGCGGCCGCACACGCGCACTCATCTTGATCACATTTCGCGTCGTGTCGTCTCTCCAGAGACTCGGCTGAGCTTCCTGTGCGGTCTGTTCTCGCACGTCACCCAAGCGGGCGACACGCACCACCGCGTGTGGCCGTTCTATTCCTACTCCAACAACGCCGCCACCGGCGTGCTGCGGTTCACCGCTGTCTGCGGCCTCTTCCTCTACCTGCGGTTTGGCCTGCCCTCCTCCCTCTGCGTCGCCACATCTGTCTAATCCCACCCTGGGCCGAACTGCCCCACCACACGGCAGGAGCAAGGCGCGGCTGCTGGTGCGTCTCTGGCCGCTCTTCCGAAGCGAGCGGACAGCGGCCGACCCGGCGCAGTCGACGCCGGCGTCCAGCCAGCTGTCGCTTCTGTGGGCCTTCCACCCGGCCCTGTCCTTCTACCGGTACTTCACCGACGGCAGCAAGACCTTCAGCCGCATGTGGTACGCCTCACCCCCAAGCCCCTTGGAGCCACTATTATTATTTTCTGAGGTATTTCAAATATGCCGCCTTCTCTTACCACACCGTTGACTGTGACGTGCGCCAGGCCGTTCTACCACTACGAGGACGACAAGGCGCAGCAGAAGAAGCGGCTGTGCTTGGCCTACGTCGCGCCCGGCGTCTCGCTCATACGCCATCAGAAGGTCGCTTCCTTGCTCTTTCGCTACACATGTCGTCGCGCCGCGCCTCGACTGCGTGTGGTTGAGGGGGCTGACACGGTTGGCTGCGTGCACGCATCAGGTGGGCTCCAGCGTAGAGAACTGGGTGTGGCCCCTCGTCCGGGCCACTTCTTCAGGACCCCAACAGCCACGAGTCGTCGACGCCCTCTGGCTCCTCTCCAAGTACTCATTCTTCCGACCGTGTGCGGTTGTGTGTGTCGTGTGTCGCGTGTCGTGTGTTGATTACCCGCTCCGCGAACTCTTGGGCAACCACAGGCCCCGGGTGAGCCTGTTGCAGTTCGAGCGCGATCGCAACAAGCTCGAGCTGTGGCCGCTCTTCTCCTACGCCACCGACCCCGCCTCGCAGGAGAAGCGGCTGCGGCTCCTCCTCACGGTCGTCCAGTACCAGTCCACCGCCACCTCCTACGACCTCAAGGTACTCGCACCTGCCTCTGGCCGTCATCACCTTAAGAGCGTTGCTGACCTCAGAGATGCATTTGGGGGGGGGCACCAGGTGCTCTGGCGGATGATGAGGGTGGCGAGAGAGAGCGACGGGTCGTACTCGGCGTGCGTCAACCCGCTGATTTACCACGAGCACTCCCCGACGGCCGGCTCGTGGACGGCCTTCCTCGGCGGCCTCATCGCCCGTGAGGTCACCCCCGCCGGCCAGAGCCGGATGAGCTACTTCTGGCTCTTCTAATACTGGAGTACACCCGCGAGGTGTTGTTCATTGTTGTTGTTGTTGTTGTTCCCCCCTCCCCCCTTTTTTTTTACATGCAGATGCACTTGGCATCCTTGTCCGTCTCCTTGATCGCCTTCTCGTAGACGGCCAGCTCGGCGAGGTACGACTTGGGCGGCCACTGCGAAACAAGGAGAGTTAACAACGTCACCAAAGGTGCATTCCGGGTGCATCGGGCGGTAGAGAGAGAGAGAGAAGGTGAGGAGGTGGACCACACGCACCTGGTAGGCTTCGATGTACTCGAGGTTCTCCCCTTCGAGGGTGCTGAACTCGGGCCGCTTGCTCATGGGCTGGTAGTTCGACGCGATGAAGTGACGGCAGAACCCTGTTTTTTTTTTTTTTTTAAAAAAAAATATTCATATATAAATAAAAGTGGTCAGCGTTGAGGCAATAACAAATAGAAAAGAAAAGAAAAGAAAAGAAAAATATTGTGAGCGCGGGTGCGTACTAACGAGCTGGTCGGCGTTGTGCTGCTCGGCAAGGTGAAGCAGTCCCACCACGTCGATGTCCGCCTTCTCGATACCGTCGCTGGTGGCGGTCTCGACCTCCTTGGTGATGTAGAGCTCGCACAGGGTCACCAGTCGCGGCAGCCCTGTGTACGTTTGCGCACATGAGCCTTCGTGAAATACGCAACACACGACAAACACCGCACACACCGCACACACGACACGCACACGACACGCACACACGGCACAACGGGTACGTACCAAAGCGGTTGGCGAGGATGAGAATGCCGACGGAGTCTCCGCTCTCGATGGGCGAGTGGTCCGTGTAGAGGAATTCCAGGAAGGCCAGGAAGCTCTCCAGCGACGTGTCTCCGATGGGGATCGTCTGATCGTGTGTTAGGAACGCGCAGCGCAACAGGGGTCACCGTGTGCTGTGTGTGCGGTGTGTGTACCTCGAGGGAGTCTTCGACAAAGAGACCGGAGAACATGGCGGCGAGCACCTTGCAGCGGCCCATCAAGACGGCCTTGTGCGCGTGAATGCGCTTACCTTCGACTTCGAATGCCACGTCGGAGAAGAGGGGTCGGTTGAGGAAGAGCTGCTTGGCCACCGCGCCCGCCTCGTCGTTCAGCCACGTCCCGATCGACGGGTTGAGGAACTCGCTGTCGTCCATCACGTTGCGGCAGATCGTCGCCAGGTGCTCGAGCCCGAACAGCTCCGCCGCCGCCAGCAGGTCCTGCACCCCGTCCCTGTGCAATCACACGCGAGGGTGTGAGCTGGTGAGGTCGCCAAGCGGTGGGAGCCGAGGGCCGAGAGGCGGGGCCAAGCGTACAGCTTGTCGCGGATGGTGGCGATGCCGGTGTAGAGGAACTCGAGCACCTTGGCGAACACGGCGTGGCTGACGCTCTTGCTGATCCCGATCGTGTAGACGACACCGTCCGCCCCACCTTCCTCTGTGTGTGTGCGGTGCATTGATGGGTGGAGTCCGACGATGAGCAGCACGCGAAGCCAAGAAGTGGTGGCGATGGCACTGCCTGCGACGTACGAGCGCGGTGGATGGAGGAGAAGCCTGGGATCTGGCCGGCGTTGATCTGGCGGTGGATCGGCAGCACCGAAGGGTCGGCGTCGGCCCTGTGCTGCGTATCCGGCTCTTCGTCGTCTTCGCTCTCGCTCTCGCTCTCGATCTGCTTCTCGGCAACGGCCGGAGCCGCGTGCGCCTTGGGCTGCTTGGCGGCCTTGCCGCCGCCCTGTTTCTGGGCGTCGAGGTAGTCCTTGATCTGGGACCGCACCAAGTGGTTGGGGATGAGGGCCTTGTTCTCCAGCTCCGCGCCGGTGATCGGCGCGGTCGAATGCGTCTGCAGCCACTCGGCGATGCTCGTCCGCTCGTACGTGTGCCCATCGCACGTCAGCACCGGGTCCTTCTGCACTCGCAGGGCACCAGTTAGTTAGCGCGTGTGCGGTCGCGTGTGCGACGCAGCAATGCGCGGGGCGTTGCGTGGGTGTGACGTGCCATGATTTCCTGGGTGATGGGGCACAGGAAATGCTCGGGCACTTCCGGTTCCTCCCCGCCATCGGCGTCCTTGGACTCCTCCTGTTCCCCTTTCGTGGCCGCGTCGACTTCACCCTTCGCCTTCACCTCCTTCTTGTCCCTCTTGTTCTTCTTCTTCCCCTTCTTGGGCTGCTTGTCGCCGCCCTTTCCCTTCTTGGTGCTGGTGCTGCTCTTGGATTTGGTGGCGGCCTTCGGCTTGGCCTGGGTCTCGACCGCCGCTGCCGTGGCCTCGGCCGATTGCGAGCCGTCGACGCCGAAGATGCGGCGGAAGAGGAGCGAGTTGGCCGAGAGCACCACCCTGTGCGCCTTGACGGCCCTCTCCTCCACCACGAACTGTTCCCACACAAACGTTACACAATTTCAGCCCCACCCCCAGTGAACGTAAACAAAAAAGTGGGCCGCCGCACCTTGACGTCGGCTTCGGCCGACGACTCGAGGAGGCCCTTGAAGTCATCCGCAAACGTCGACGTCTGGATATTGGTCCACGGCGCGTGTGTGGGCTTCGGCAACACCTGCATATGCCCGGTGCGCGCCCGGTGCGCGTGCGGTTAAGACTTCGGCTGACCTACTGCCGCAGGCCTACAGAGAGTGTGGAGGTACACACCGGAGGGATGAGAGCGGGCTTGGCGTCGTAGGCGCTTTTGCCGCCCTTGCCGCGGCCCTTGGACTTCTTGCCCTTGTAGGAGCTCGCACCTCCACCACCCAGCGCCACCCGCATAATCACGTCGAACGCGTTCTTGAGGCCCGCCTGGGTCAACGCGCTCGTCTCGACGTAGTGGGCCGCCCCGATCTGCATCACCAGACGTGTGTAGCATAGAGAGCTGGGGTGGTCAGTACCACGAACCCCGGTGGCGGCACCCAGTGGTACCATCAGCTCGCACCTGCTTGGCCATGGCGGCTCCCTCGTCGTAGGTGATCGGGTGCTGGCCTCGGTCCCACAATCGAGTACTGGTGGAGGGCAACAACAACAAAATTAAATATGAATAATAAAAAATGATAATTAAAATGATAATAAGAAACAAAAGGGTCCGCGCACATGATATCTTCGTCGTCGCGGAGGTCAATCTTATTGGCGCAGAGCACGACCGGCACGTCGGGGCAGTGATGCCTGGGGATGTGTACACACGCAGCACGCCACGACCACAGTGCCACGTCACGGCGTGCCCACATCACGACGATACCGCCACCAAGGTACGAGATGAAGGTGGGGGGTCATACGAGATCTCGGCGATCCACTTGCTCTTGACGTTCTCCAGCGAGGTCGGGCTGGCGACCGAGAAGCACAGCACGAACACGTCGGTCTGCGGGTAGCTCAGCGGCCGCAGCCGGTCGTAGTCCTCCTGCCCGGCCGTGTCCCTGGGTGTTCGTGTGTCGTACCCCCAGAGCCGCCGCGGGTTAGCGTACAAACGCAGGACCCATGAAGAAGTGGTGCACGTGGTGGAATCGCGTACCAGAGGCCCAAGTTCACCGGCCTCCCGTCAACCATCACATTTGCGCTATACCAGTGGCGACGCACCCACGTAGACGCACGTGAGTCTGGTTGGTTCAACCAAAAAGTCGGAAAGGGAGGCAGAGAGGGAAAGCCAGAATAATAAGACCACCACTGTAGGAAAGGGAGGTGCCTGTAGTATACATCACCTGTAGTTGTCGAAGACAGTAGGCACGTATTCGCCGGGGAAGCTGTTGGTCGTGTAGGATATCAACAGGCAGCTTTTACCCACCGCTCCGTCGCCCACAACCTGGCCAGGTTGGACAAGCAATAAAATTTTAATTGAATAAATAATTATTAGACTTAAATTGGTTTGGGGAACAGGACCATGGTTGCGAAAAACGAAATATAGTTATTACATAAATTATATCCAAAATAATTCACGTTGTAAGTGGTGCCTGCCACGAATTTATCAGGGGGACACATACCACCGCTTTGATATTTTGCATGTGTGTGTGTGCCGCTCTTCCGCTCTTGTCGTAAGTATCACTAGTTGCGCCACTCTCTTGGCCTTCGTCTTCGGTTTTCTGGCCAGCCGAACGAAGAGGAGTTGCGGCGAACACCAATACACACTCCTTCGGCGAACAGAGGGCGCCCGAATTGCTGTCGACAAGTTCACCAGAGAAATGACAAGAGAAATGTTCGCTCTTGCGGCCGTGACCGCACAAAACATGGAGGAGGAGGTTGAGGTCGCCGCTGCTCGGGCAGGTGCGCCACAGCATTATGACACCAAGACTGCGACGGAGTTTTGGGACGGCCAGGGTGCGGCCTACGAGTCGCGCCCCTTCTACACCGAGACCGGCGGCTACTTCCGCTGGTGCCTCGACCTCGCCCTGCAGCACCTGGCGGCCACTGCCGCGTCGCGCATCGTCGACCTGGGCGCCGGCACCGGCAACTTCTCCCACGCCCTCCACACGGCCCTCCAGACACGCCACCCGGTCGTGTGCGTCGACCCGTCGGCCGGCCTCCTGGAGCTGGCCCGCGAGAGGCAGGGCCTGCGGCCCGTAGTCGCTGGCGCCTTCGAGTTCATCGTCGACCACGCCAAAGAAGCAGAAGAAGAGTTCGATCGGGTGTTGATGAAGGAGATGGTGCACTTCATCTCGAGAGACCAGTGGCCCACCATGTGGCCCGCGCTCTACGCTCGACTGGCACCCGGCGGCCGCGTGGTGATCATGCTGCGCCCGCGGCGCACCGAGTTCCCGTTCTCGCGCGGCATGGTGGCCACCTGGGAGAAGCTGTGGGGCAGCCACGGCCTGGAGGAGGCCATCGAGGCCGCCGGCTTCGAGCTGCAGTCCTTCGAGGCCAAGTACCCGCTGTCGATGACCAAGCGCGATTGGCTCACGCTGCTGGCGTCACGCTTCTGGTCCAACCTGGCCGAGGAGCACCTCTCCGCGGACCAGCTGGCGAGCGATCTCGAAGAGCTGCGAGCGAGCCTGCCCGAGGGCGAGCTCTCGTGGAACGACACCTTCACCATCCTCGTGTGCTCTAAGCCCTGACTTGGGGTGCCCAGAAAATCCTGGCGGGAAAATAAAAAAAAAGATAAAAAAAAGATAAAGGCAAAGAAGAGGTGGTGGAGAAATAACACACACGCAAAAGAGTGGGTACCCCCTTCGAGAGCAGGCCGGCACCATGCTGAAGAAAGGGCGAGCGCGCTTCTTGGACAAATTCAAGTCTAAGAGCGGCACAAGTAAACCGCTGGAGGTCCCGGACGAAGAAAACCAAGAACGCTCCATGTACCCCCCCCCCACCAAGCTCCACTTTTAACAATTTGGCGGTCGCGGACAAAGCAAGCTTATAGCACTGGTTTATTTATTATTGGTATTATTTATTTATTTATTTATTTATTCTATTTATTATTTTATTTTATTGTTATTTTTTTTTGGATAACATGTTCCGTCGGGGCTGCATGTGCACGTGCAGGACGGAGGACGGAGAACTGACAGAGCACGACCTGCGCATCGGACGGACGGGCCTGCGTATCAACGGTGAGGCGGCCCGAGCGGTCCAGCTGGAGGTCAAGCCCGAGGACCTGGAGGACCTCGAGGTCACCCTCGGCTCCGGCGCCTCGTCCGTCGTGCGCAAGGTGCGCCACCGGCCCTCTGGCCTCGTCCTCGCCATGAAGGTCCGACTCCCGCCTGCCGCTACTTTCTTCCCCGTCTCCCGTCCTAGAGTGCCTACTTTTCCTCGAGTCTGACCCGTGCGACGGTGGTGCTCACCTGACAGGTAATCGGGCTCGACGTGACAGAAGAGGTGCGGAACAAGCTCTTTGTCGAGCTGCGGACGTACCACTCGTCATCGCACCCCTCCATCGTGTCCTTCTTTGGAGCCAGCTACGAGGTGCGTGCCTAGGTTCTAAGAGGCTCATATGATTGAACTGCTTTTACACTCACTCGCTCTCGGGGTGTCTTCCCTTCGATGGACGGCAGGAGGGCAGCATACGCATCCTGCTGGAGTACATGGACGGTTCGCTTGCGGATGTGATCAAAAACAGGCCGCTGCCGGAGAACATTCTGTCCAAAGTGACCGCTCAGGTTCGATATCTCTCCGCCATTACGCTGGATCGTCATGTCGACGGCTTGACCGACGTATAACACCACACACCACACCACACCACAACACAACACGGCGCACAGATTCTTAGAGGCCTTTCTTACTTGCACAAGGACCTGCACATTGTACATAGAGACATCAAGCCGGCCAACATTCTGTGCGCGCCCTTCTTCGCCCGTTCAATGTTGTTCGTCGCTTGCATCGCAGGTCTGATTCTCACGCCCGACGACGCTACGCCCACAGAATCAATAAGCGAGGGGAGGTCAAGGTCTCGGATTTTGGTGTGAGCACGCAACTGAAGGACACGCTCGGCCTGGCGGAGACGTTCACCGGCACTGTAACATATATGGACGTACGCTCTCAGCTTTCACTGCCAATCCTGCTTGCGTGACGAGTGCGGCGAGTGTTGGTCGTGTGGCCTAACATGTCAGTGGCGGCTCTGCCCGATTAGCCGGGACGCATCGCGGGTCAGCTTCACAGCAGTAACTCTGACGTGTGGTCGCTCGGGTTGACGATCATGGAGTGCGCCCTGGGGTACTACCCCTACCGACCACCAAGCAAAGAGAAAGAAGTACGCTCCGCTCCAACCTTGTTTCACCACGTCAGACCCCTTGTTGGCATCACGATACGCTCTGCTCGCCCATGGAACCACCCACCCACTGAAACCACCCGTGCTTCTGCCCTTAACCAGGTGGTGCAGTTCTTCGACCTGTACGACGCCATAGTCAACCACGACCCACCCTCCCTGCCTGGCGACCAGTTCTCCAAAGAATTCTGCGACTTTGTTGCTGCCTGGTACGCCCGACCAAGCCCACCTCGCACTCCACGAGATGTGTACGCTTACACATTGGTGGTCTCTCCAGCTTGTGCAAGAACGCCACAAAGCGACCCTTTGCCGCCGAACTGCTGGTGCGTTGATTGCTACAACGGCGCCTCGCCCTTGACTGTGTGCCTGACTATGCGAGGTGTGAACAGGATCATCCTTTCATCCATAAGTACGATCAGGATCCCGTGGACGTCGCCGAGTGGGTGCGCACCGCGCTGGCCGATCACATGGACGTGTAGCGCCATCAATACCCCGCCAACAATAAATATTTATTTTATTTTTATTTTTATTTTTTTTTTTAATGGCTATTTCTTTATTTACTATCGTTTCTCACCCGATTGTAATATTGCCAATTGGTACAAGGTGTGTTGGCGTGCAAAGTTGTTGTGGTTGGCGTGTGTTGTTCTCGCATGAGTGATGTGGTTACGCGTCGCCCACCTGGTCTTGAGGAGTAGAATCATCCTGGCCACTTCCCACGCTGGCGCCGTGTTCGCTCGGCTGAGGTCATCATTGACGTTCAGGATGTTTGGCACTTTGTGGCATATGTCCAGGATTGTCACGCACCACAGCAGTGTGTGTTTGATTGTTTCTTCGCCGTCGCCGCACAGTGGGCATGTTTGGTTGACAGAGTGGATGACAGTCTTAGTTGGTATTGCTGAGTTGTAGAGCTGGATGGCGAACGATCTCATCTTTGGCGTCATGGCAGTCTTGCGCAGGTCTGGCCATTTTGCTCGGTGGAACGGGTCTTCTTGTGCTTGCCAGGAGTGAGTTGGTGGTGGTCACTGCTGCTCTTTTCGCATGTAGCGGATGGAGGTTGTGCTAGTATCTCTCTTTTCCAGCTCTCCTGGTCCTAGGTCGCGCCAGGCCTTCACTATTGGTCGGAGAGGGGTTGCGAGCTTGTTGATGAAGTGGTTGGTGATGGTGTCGGGTTTTGCCGCTCGAGTGGTGGGGATGGCTGCTTGCACGTCTGCTGCCCATGAGGCGGTGGGAGATCGCTCGAGAAGCCACGGCATCCACATCGCCATCGAGGCCTTGGCCTGGGCCGGTACGTTGAGGAGAAGGGGGTGGAGCCGTGGAATAGGAACCACTTGACTAGGTTGTTGAGTCCATTATATTTTATATAAATATTTATATTTTAAAAATATTTATTCTGTGAATTCAAAAAATTTGGATTTCTTCCACGAAAAAATTAACAAAAGCAAAAAAACGATTAGTCGGCATCTTGTCTCTCTGTTACTACTTCCCATCCCTACACGAACGGCACACACAGCGAAGAAGATGTCGGCCGATCCCTACATGTTTGATGAGGTTGATGGAGAGGGTGGCGAGACGGCGGCTGCCAAAAAGGGCAAAACGAGTCCGAAGAAGCCGGCCGCGTCCTACACGAAGAAGGCCACTGGCACGACGCCGGCGGCCAAGCCGCGAGGCGGTCTGTCACTGAGGAAGAACGCGGCCTCGACGAAGGCTGCCGAAGAGAAGAAGAGGGCCGCAGAAGCCAATGAAGAGAATGGTGACCAAGATGAAGGCGAAGAGGGCGAAGATGAGAAGAAGGGAAAGGGAGGAGGCAAGAAGGGAGGAGCGACGGCAGGCAAGGGCAAGGGGGCGGCCGGGAAGAAAGACAGTGGCGAGAAGGAGAAGAAGCCCGTCAAGGCGCCTACGTCATGGAAGGAGGTCAAGGCCTTTATCGCTGTGAAGGACGTAGATAAGGCCAAGGCCATCGCTGCCTCCATCGAAGCTCTTGGTGGCAAGGTGCCAATTCTTCCCATTATCTTAATCACATCCTTCTCAGTGCTGACCAACCTCTCACCACAGGTGCAAACCCGCTTCACTGGGCCAACGACGCATCTAATCTTTGATGCCGGTAAGAAGGCACACTTTGACAAGGCCGCCGAAGGCAAAGTGCCTACCGTGACGCCCGAATGGGTCACCCAGTACGTAGTGCCAATTTTTATGGCTTCTTTTTTGTGATTATTTTTTTTAATCATCTCAATTAATCTCGATTGATTGGTTGGTTATCTTCGGTTGGCACCTACAGATGTGAGAAAGAGAAGAAGCTGCTGGCCGCCAACAAGTTCACCGCCGAGCTGGGTGGAGGCAAGGGCGGAGCCGCGGCCAACAAGGACAAGAAGGAAGCGGCTGGCGCCAAGGGCAAGCCGGCCAACGGCAAGGGAGCAGCGGCCAAGGCCAACGGCGGCGCAGCGGCGAAGAAGGAAGAGGAGGCCAAGAAGAAGGCCGAAGAGGCGAAAAAGAAGGAAGCCGACAAAAAGGAGAAGGCTGCGGCCGCGGGCAAGGGCAAGAAGAACGGCAACGTCGAGCTGGATGACGACGAGGTCACCACCGACGATGAGGGTCGATCCAAGAAGGCCGCTGAAGGTACCACCCCCATAATAATGAGATGGGCCCCATTTGGGCCGCGCTGAGGCAGATGCTGACCACCACATTGCAACAGCCAACGAGAAGACAAAGGAGGAGGAGGAGGAGGAGGAGACGAAGAAGGACGAGGAAGAGGGGACGAAGGCGGGCAACAAGCGCAAGGCGACAAAACCGCCGACGGAGGCCGAGAAGGCCCAGAAGAAGGGCAAGACGACGGCCGACCAGAAGGACGCCGATGACAAGGAGGGGAAGGAAGACGGAGAGGAGGAGAAGGAGGGCGAGGAGAAGGAGAAGGAGGAAGACGGAGAGAAGGGCGGTAAGGGCAACAAGAGGAAGCGCGCTGCGACGTCCGACAAGGACAAGGAGGGCGGCAAGGGCGGCAAGAAGACTGCCGCTGCCAAGAAGGGTGGCAAGGCAGCTGGCAAGGGAAAGCAGAAGAAGGACGACGACGAAGCCGACGAGGCGGGGGAAGAGGGTAAGAAGGGCGCGAAGGGCAAAGGCAAGGCCGGCGCCGAGAAGCCTCCCGCCAAGAAGCGGAAGACCTCCACCAAAGGCAAGGGCAAGAAGAAGGGTGCGCGCCTCATTGTCGTGCGCCGATGACTCGCCGTGTGTGTGTGTCGTGCGTGTTGCTCAAGCCCATTTGCKGCCTCCGCCAGATGACGACGAGGACGAGGAAGAGGCCGAGGAGCTGGGTCCGAGGGAGTCCAAGGGCAAGGGCAAGGGCAAGAAGGGCGTCGAGCTCCCCTCGTACTTCATCGTCACGAGCTACCTGGACAAGGAGAAGCGCACCATGCTCGACGACATCGCCTCGCAGCTCAAGAGCGCCGAGATCCTGTGGGAGGGCCAGGTCGACGACGACGCCACCCACCTCGTCTGCGGCGGCAACAAGCGAACGGAGAAGGTGCTCCAGGCCCTGGCCAAGGGCATGTGG
>CACVKS010000929.1:0-20054 GCA_902749335.1 Acanthamoeba triangularis
GGGATGGGTGAGCACGTGAGTGAGGGCGCGGTCCTCGAGATCGGTCAGCTGCCGGTCGGCCGGCACCGCGTCGAACACGCACAGAAGCGAGGATGAATGAAGGAGGACGGCGACGTGGCCGGGGCAGGCCGCCACATCGGAAACCAGCCCAATGCGATCTTTGGCCAGCACTGCGCCCAGGCTTCGGCCGCCCCGCAGCGACTGGCCCCAGCCGCTATTGACCGACTGGAAGCTGAACATTCAACGAACTCCAATCAATCTTTGTTGGATTTCGTTGTTTTATGATTTATATATTCATTTTATTTTTTGCCAATTATTCAAACAAATTTGGCGGCGAGGAAATGGCGGAGGAAAGGTGCCGGCTAAAACAATTTCGGAAATTGTTTCGGAAATCATTGGGAAAGTGGGGCGAGGCAACAAAGAAGAAACAAGAACGGGGGAGGGCAAGGAAGAGAATGAGCAGGAAAGAGAGGGGGCCAGAGCGGCGTTTCCCGGCAGACGATGAGCAAGAAACTGAAGCTGACGAAGCTGGTACGAACGATTTATTCATCTTTTTCTTGGTTTATTTGAATTCGATCCTTGGTATTGTAGTGGCTGTGATTGATGAGGTTCGGCTTACATGTTGCGTCACAGAAAAACTGAACAAGCTTAGGGAGGAAAGGAGGAAGAAGCGACGCGATGTGACACTCCTGCGCGCACCTATTCGCTCTGTGTCAATCTTCGCCCTGGTCCTTGGCCAGTATGCGTGGCAGGGAGTCGACTACGTGCGGCTGCACCTGAAGTCGTCGCTCGCCTTTGCTGCCCTCCTGGTCGTCCTCTTCGTTCTCAACCACACGCCCGGCGCGCACACAGAGGTACTTCTGCGTGTGGTGTAGCGTGTGTGCTGTGCGCGCTTGGCGATCAACATAACACCAGACTCCTTGTGCAATCGTCGCAGGCGATGGAAGAAGCGAAGGAAGTGGTGTGGAACGGTTCGTGGTGGGTCCTCCTGGGCATTCTCTCGTCTGTGGGCCTCGGTATGAACTTACCCTCACAATTCCTTACTACTCGCTTGCTTGAAAGGATCACGCACTGATGGCATCGCGGGTGTTGTGCGCTGACAGGCACTGGACTCCACACGTTTGTACTCTACCTCGGGCCGCTCATCGCCAAGGCTACGATTGCAGCTACAGAGTGTAATTCCACCAGTTTCGAACTCTATGGGCCTGACCGCTTCCTTTGCCCCAGCACTCCTTTCGACCACGACGTACGTTTGCACACACAACAAGCAACACATACTATCGTCCTCACGGCATTATACCTTGCGGCAGGTGACGTTCTGGGAGCTACTCAGAAAGGTCCAGTTTGAGGCCCTCATGTGGGGCATCGGCACGGCCATCGGCGAGCTTCCGCCATACTTCGTAGCCAGAGCGGGTGCGCATTCGAGTGCAATTTGTGCGAGTAGCAGTTTGTGCTGCTCAAGCTGGTCTCTGATCGCTAATCCCCCACGCCCACATAACAGCCCGACTCTCAGGTGAGTCTTTGAAGGAGCTCAACGCAGGCGAAGACGATGACGAAGAGGGCGGCGGACTCCTCGACCCCATTGTACAGAGGTAATGCCACTAAACTTGCTTCGCTCACACTCCGGCACTAACCACCTTTCGAACAAAACCAGAGTGAAGCCGCTGATGTACTCCATTCTGGGCAACCTGGGCTTCTTCGGCATCCTCCTTTTTGCTTCGGTACCCTCCTCTCTTTCGCTTTTACTCGGCCTCGGCCTCGGTCGCCGCACCAGACCCTAATCGCGCTGTGCGCAATGACAGGTGCCCAACCCTCTGTTCGATTTGGCCGGCATCACCTGCGGTCACTTCCTCGTGCCCTTCTTCACCTTCTTCGGTGCTACCCTCATCGGCAAGGCCTTCTTCAAGGCCCACTTCCAGGTAACGCCGTATAGCTCAGAGACCTCTCTTACTCTGTTGTTTTACATTGGAGTGCCGCGAAACTTATCCTGCTCTGGCACAACGCGCGCAGACCATCTTCGTGATCATCATGTTTAGCAAGAAGACCCTCGACTACGTGATCAACCTGGTCGAGTCTCTCATCCCCTGGCTTCATGGCAACCTCAGGTTCCCCCATCCGCCGCCTCACTCGCCCAGCAGCAGTTACTGACGCGCCACGTGTACAGGACGATGATCGAGAACGAGAAGGCCAAGCTGCACAGGGTCGAAGGCGAAGTGACCACCAAGGAGAAGACCCTGCTTTCGCTCGTCTGGGATCTCGTGCTGATCAGCATGCTGCTCTACTTCCTGGTCTCCATCATCGACTCCTCCGTCCAGCAGTACATCGGCGCCAAGGACGAGGAAGAGATCCAGAAGCTGAAGAAGAAGCAGGAGGGCAAGGCCACCTAACCACCAACACCAACACCACCGCCCGCTATCTAGCTCAGAGGGCGCTCCAAGTTAACTTTGCCACACGAACCACGCGTGTACTTTTGTATGTTACTGTTGAGGCCTGCCACACACAACACCTCGTGTGTTCCATTCAACCCCATTGGCCCGTGTTGCGTCGGTGCGGCCAACATACGAATTGTGACTCCCTTTCTATCCTGAGAAATCCCACGGGTTGGCGGCAAGGCGAGCTCCGCCGGCCGAGTGGCCTTCTTGCCCGCTTGTTCTGCTGCCGTCGTGTTGTACACTCACCCTCACAGCCTCATCAATTCGCACGCGCACACCTGCACGTCTAGGGTCGAGTGCAGCGCGACAAAGAGAAGGTATTGACTTGTTTCGTTTGTGTGCACCGGTGTACGGCTGTGTTCGATTTTTGCGGATCAACACAGAGATTGGAGAAATCTGTAGTGCTTGATCTAACTGCTGAACTGACGCTCCATCAACCCTCTGCAGAACATTCAATAACACACCACTACACACCACAGCAACATGGAAAAAGGAGGTACGTTGGCGTAGGAACTGCCCTCGTATAATAACAATCGCCGGATTCAGAAAGAATGGGTGAATGAAGAGGCGATTGATCGATCGATGGGAATCCAGGATCTTAATTCAGTCTTAGGAAGATGTTCTGTTATTGATTCATTTATTTGCTCGTTATACGTTTGCCCCCCACAGAGAAAGCGGCGGTTGCGAGCGCCAAGGGCGCGGCCGGCACGACGCAGGTCCGCTTCAAGTTGGAGTACCACACAGCCTACGGCCAGCTCGTGGCCATCACCGGCAACCAGCCCGAGCTGGGCTCCTGGAACGCCAAGAACGCCCTCAAGTACGTGCACTTGAAGCTCATTCTACTCGCGCACTTGCGCTCCCAATGCTGACCACTCTCTATGACCGCAGGCTGCATTACCTGAGGGAAGGCGAGTGGGAGGGCGTGGCCAACTTCGCTCCCAACACGCAGCTCGAGTATAAGTTCCTGCTCGTCAACGACCAGGGCATCGCTCTGCGATGGGAGGACGGTCCCAACCGCGGCTTCACCGTGCCCGACGTCGACGTCGAGCTCGGCGAGGTGTGGAGGGTACATTCCGCACCCCCGCGCCTCTCATGTTTCCGCGGCCATTCACTAACCTCTCTGCTCATTGTGCGCGATCACTGTGATGAATGCAGACTCAGGCCAGGCACGAGACCCTGATCGAGAAGACCTCGGCCTTCAAGATCCTGTACCAAAAGCAGCTCCTGACCAAGGAGCGCGCGGAGGAGATCGTCCAGCAGGAGAGGGCCGCGATCGCCAAGGAGTCCAAGACCACTGCCAGTACAATTGACCCCTCATCGCCTCCACTGTGTGTGCCGTGTGCTCACATCGCCTTATCGTCGATTGACTTCACGCTTTGACACAGGCAACGAGGTCCTGGTCCAGTTCAGAGTGAAGGCCACCCGCATCCCAGAGGGCAAGCGCGTCGCCATTGTGGGCAGTTACGATGCCGTCGGTGACTGGCAGGTGAAGAACGCCGTTTCCCTGGAGTCTGTCGTGCCGCCCATCTGGACCGCCACCGTCAAGGTCAAGAAGAACGCGATCCCCTTCGAGTACAAGTATATCATCACCGACGACAATGGTCACGATGTACGACGTCACACAATCACCGCCCTCACCGCATGCGCTAAGAGACTCCACAACTTTTGCAGGCCGAGTGGGAAACCGGTGCCAACCGCATGTTCAGCGTGTATCCGTCGCAGCTGGAGACGTCGCTCTACATTCGCGACGACGAGGAGTTCAGGGTAGCTCACTCACCCACCGCAAAAGCGCTGCAGTCAAGCTTGACAAGTCAACTCCCCTTGCTAATCTTGCGGCTGCTCGCCTCGTTTTGTGTGCATGGCCATGTTCTAGTTTGGTGGACCTGGCTGGAAGGGAGCTGGCGTGGGTACGTAATGGGCCGCTTCGTCTTGTGTTTTACTTCCATCTCTTGGACTCGACGACTGACGTCAAGTTGTGTGAACGTTTCTCATTCTCGACCGACGCTAGTCATCCCCGTGTTCTCGATCCGCACCAAGCAGAGCCTCGGAATCGGTGAGTTCTTGGACGTCAAGAAGATGGCGGATTGGGCCAAGCTCGCTGGTCTGTCTCTCATTCAGGTACGAGGCGTCCCTCTTTTCGTCTCACTCCCCGTGGCTCGGGGACCTTGTGTGCTGACATGAGCCGCACACACGCTTGCGAACAGATGTTGCCCGTGAACGATACCTCCATCCACGGCACCTGGTGGGACTCGTACCCCTACAGGTACGCCACGAAGTCATTCATTAACGGGCCAAGCTCTTGCTACATACAGTAGTGCTGGTGCATTCACACTCACACCGCGTGCTCACGCACAGCTCCACGTCCGTGTGCGCCCTGCACCCGATCTACATCAACATCCCCGCTCTCGGCGACCTGCCCAAGGACATTTTGACCGAGGTGGCCGCCAAGCAGAAGGAGCTCGACCTGGAGAAGCTCGACTACGAGGTACCAATTCGCTTCATCCGGATCGCCTTGCTTGCAAGGTGTTGTTCCTTATTACCGTTGCGGTGAGTGACTTGCTCTCTTTCGTTCTTTCTCTGCGTCCTCCAGGCCGTGCTCAAGACCAAGACCAGCCTGCTGAAGCGTATCTACGCGCTACACAAGGCCAAGTGGCTGGCCAGCAAGGAGCTGACCGCGTTCGTTGAGGAGCACAAGTCGTGGTTGCCCGCCTACGCCCTTTTCTGCCACTTCAAGGACCTGTTCGAGACCGCCGACTTCAACACGTGGCCCGAGCACAAGACCATCACCCAGGCCGAGATCGAAAAGCTGACGAGCAAGACCAGCACCATCTTCGGCGACGTGATCGCGTACCACTACTGGGTGCAGTACCACCTCTCCAAGCAGCTCACCGAGGCTGCCAACTACGCCGCCAGCAAGGGCATCGTCCTCAAGGGCGATCTGCCCATCGGCGTGGACCCTCTCAGGTACCACGCGTTTCGCCCCCGAGACCAACATCGACGACCACGCCTCTCAGTGATGTTTAATTCTTAACCTCTCCCCTCTCCGCCAACCCGAAACAAACAGTGTCGACGTGTGGACCAACCCGCACCTCTTCCGTCTGCACAAGCAGACTGGCGCCCCTCCCGACTACTTTTGTACGCTCGCAGCTTCTTTGCAGCTGTCCAGGTGGGTCCTGAGTTTGTGCTGACGCGCGCATGCATCAAATTCCTCGTGTGTCTGTCGATACAGCGACCGATGGCCAGAACTGGGGCTTCCCCACCTACAACTGGGAGGAGATGGCCAAGGACAACTACGCCTGGTGGCGTCAGCGTCTCGCCGTCATGGAGAAATACTTCCACGCGTACGCCATCTTATATCCTTATATATATGTAGCTCATGTTTCTATATGTATTAATATGCATTGTCTTTTCCAGGTACCGTATCGACCACGTGCTCGGCTTCTTCCGTATTTGGGAGATTCCTCAGGATCAGGTGCGCGGCCTGATCGGTCGGTTCCACCCCGTCCTGCCTCTGTGGAGGTGGGAGCTGGAGACCAGGGGCATCTGGGATCTCGACAGGCTCACCGGTATGTGTACCTTTCTTCGCCGGTGTGTGTCGTATGTGTGTCGTGTGTGGGTGTGGGTGTGACCTGCGGCATCGAGTGCACATTTTTCTAAAATTTCGTCACTAACTGGTAATGACCACGACACGCAGAGCCCTACGTGACGTGGGACATCCTGCGTCAGTACTTCTGGGGCGACGCCGAGGAGATCGCTCACAAGTACTTCAACGAGTGGGCCGGTCGCCTGGCCTTTAAGCCCGAGTACAACACCGAGAAGAAGGTCAGGGACGCGCTGGCTCTGCCCGAGGATGCCGATCCTGCGGCCAAGGCTCGCAACGAGCACATCAAGACTGGTCTGTGGGACCTTCTCGGCAACGTGTGCCTCATCAAGTGCGTAACAAGACTCCCACTTCACGCACGCACGCGCAGGCGGACGCTGACGTGGTGTTGAGCAACACTCGATATCAGGGATGAGGAGGACCCGCACCACAAGTTCCACCCCCGCGTGCTCATGAGCAAGACGCTCTCGTTCGCTCACCTGGACGGTCACACCAAGCACGAGCTGGACGGCCTCTATGTGGACTACTTCTTCAAGAGGCAGGACCACGAGTGGGCGCTGAGCGCGCTCAAGAAGCTCGGTGTGCTGCGTGACGCCTCGGACATGCTCATCTGCGTGGAGGACCTCGGCATGATCCCCGACTGCGTGCAGGGCGTGCTCGACCACCTCGCCCTCATCGCCCTTCGCGTGCAGCGGTACCCCAGCTCTCTCTCTCTCTCTCTCGATTTCACGACCTCACGTCTGACCTCCGTCGGCCGTCGTCGTGGTGTCATCATCGTGCGCAGCATGCCTGCCGATCCCAAGCAGGAGTTCGCGCACCCCAACGACTACCCGTACCTTAGCGTCTGCACGCCGGCTACCCACGACACCTCGACCATCCGGTAATCGTTGTTGTTGTTCTTCGTTCCTTCTTCGTTCCTTCTTACCATTGTGGGGCATCACAGAGGGTGGTGGGAGGAGGACCGGGCGAGCAGCCAGCGGTTCTACAACTTCATCCTGGGCGAGTGGGGTCAGGCGCCGCACTACCTCGAGCCCTGGGTGGCCAAGAAGATCCTCGAGCAGCACCTCTACTGCCCCTCCATGTGGGCCATTTTCGCCATTCAGGTACTTTGCTCGCTTCGGTTGTGTGGGGTGTGGGTGTGTGAGTTGCAGCCGCGCCTCGGGAGGGCTAATGTGTCCATGTGTGATCGTGCAGGATTGGTTCGCAGTGGAGCCTGCGCTGAGGATCGCCAACCCGCAGGACGAGCGCATCAACATCCCCGCCATCCGTCACCACAACTGGTGCTACCGCATCCAGGTGCCCGTCGAGGACCTGATCGAGAAGTACACCGACTTCACCAGCGAGATCCACACTCTCGTCACTGAGTCTGGTCGCATCTAGCTTGCTTGAACGCCCACACATCATAAATACCATCATCGTCTTCATTTGGTTTCTTGCCGCCTTCTCTGCGAGTAGAGAGGAGGGGAGCGTTAGACTTTTCTATTTTGATTTGAAGATTTCACGGATCGTAAGATGGAAAAGGAGGACGCAGGGGTGGCCAGGGAGAGAGATGGGCCGGCGGGTGTGCCTGCCCTGCAAGGCAGCAACAGTGGGGTGGGACGAGAGAGGGAGCCGGGGCAAAAGGATGCACCAGGGCCTTCATCATCGCTCACCAAGGACGATTTACACTACAAGAACATTATGGACAGCAAGCAGGTGAGCAGACTGCTCAACAAGCCCTTCGATGCCGCCGTGTGGCGCAAATGGTTTGGCATCTACGCCGAATCGGGCGAAAAAGAAGCGCAACGAGCCATGCGGTGCGATTTWTGATTCAATTCCAATTATTGATCAATTGGAAGTATAAAGCTGAAAGGAGAGTGCAGGCTGGTGGTGCAGGAGGGAACGATCAACGCGTGTAACAAGAACTCCTACACGCTGGCCGACGGCGAAAAGGTCAAGCTCGGCACCAAGGAGGAGCTTGCTAAGCACGTACTCACCCTCTCGCTACACGACCTGATGAAGCATAGCCTCATAAATGCACTCATCGTTGCTGCTCACCCACAGGTGCGCAGCTGCTGCATGTACGACTACAAGTCGCAGTTCGAGTTCAGCTTTCCAGCCACCTACGGCGAGACCACGATCGAGGTCATAGAAAGCGACTGCCTCGAAGCAGCGATACACCTCAAGCTCCAGAGAGGTAGCTAGATGACAACCCTCTTGCCATTGGTTGCAGCTGCATGACTGACCGACGTCTTGCTCAAACGCTTCTTCTTCTTCTTCTTCCGCTAGGAATGAATCCGGCTGTGCTGAACATGGCTTCACACAAGCGACCAGGCGGAGGCTACAAGAACGGGTCAGGCGCACAAGAGGGTAAGTGCCGAGTCAGTCGTGCCAGTGTGCGAACCGGGATGTGCTCCAACCATGCGCTGGCTGACTCCTGCGCCGGGCCACACCACCACCAGAGAACTTGTTTCGACGGAGCAACTACTTCCAGTTCCTGGAGGATCCACAGAAGATCGACAAGAAGCGCAAGTGGAAGTACCCACTGCCCGAGTTTGGTGGAGTGTACTCGCCCAAGGTACTGCGAGAAGATTTCTCTTCGACTCTCACATTCAGCGCGCACGATGTGTCAATGCTGACCGGGCTTGCGGCAGGTGACGGTATTCAGAGAGTCAGAGGACCGGGGCTACGGGTTCATGCGAACGCCGGAGACCTTTGACTTCATCGCTGTGGCTGCCTATGCACGTCCGCAGCTCATTGGAGAAACGAAAAAGGTTGGTATTCTCATAAGTTCGCCTGCCTGTCCTATCGGTCGTCGAGATTGGCTGTTAACGCTTCCCTCCTACGGAGCAGGTGGTATCGAAGAAGGGTCGAAGTCACAGCAGCAGCGGAGGCAAGAAGAAGCAGGAGTTCATACGATTGCTGCTAGCACCCAAGTTCGCTGACAAAACGAAGAGGAAGATTAGGGTCATTCTTGCAATCGGCCTTGAGAACGGGCATGACAGCCTGGTGCTTAGCGCATTCGGCTGCGGTGCCTTCGGTACGCAATTAGCGTGTTTGTCGTGTGTGGCCGCACGCACTCAATGTTCCATTGTTCAATGTCAGGCAATCCGCCTGGCCACATCGCACAGCTTTTCAAGGAAGTGATCACGCAGGAGTTCAACGGCTGCTACAAGCACATCACCTTTGCTATCTACGGTATGAAGCGTTCATACGCGGCATCCACGTCGGATCACTGACATGTCTCGCAAACGTTACCACCAGACGATCACAACGCGCGAAACAAGCACAACCCGGAGGGTAACCTCTTTCCGTTTCAAAAGGTATTCGGGCGTCCGGAGCCTTTGCCACGAGGCCGGAAGAGTCACGGCATGTACTCGGGTACCTATGGGCCTCTAGCTAGACCTTGTCTGAAGACACTGTGCTCTTGGACGTCCGGAACTTACGCTCACCCCGCCACAGGCGATGACGCAGACGACGAAAACAGCACCGACACATGCACGGGCAGTGAGAGGTACGTGCGCTTTTCGTGCTGCGTGCTGCGTGTCGTGCGTGTGCGGTGCTAACCGCGACTCGACACACCAGCGATACGAATCCAGGGGGCCTGCACAAGAACGTGATTGTGCGAAGTGAGGAAGTGGTACAGGAGGAAGAGGAAGAAGACGGCATCATCACGGACAACGAAACGGACGAAAGCAAGGCCAGGCGGAAGCGCGCCCTCTACCGACCCAGCGAAGAAGACGAAATCGACGCCGACTCCACGAGCTAAGATCATCGCGCGCACCTTACGTCCCAACCGCGGAAAGGTAAAGGGATCACACGAAACAAGCTCTTGAGTTCCTCGTTTGTTTGAGCTCTTGCTACATTCCTCTTGTTGGCCGTCTTCCTGCTGAGCGCTGACGTCAGCAAGGAATGCGGAGAATGCACAGTTTTTCCTTCTTCTTTTCCGCCACGCCCTCGCATTTGCAACGATCATCTCCTGTGCATTCACAAGGAGGCATTTCGTGCCCCAAATCGCAGCAGGTAAGGTCATCATGATTTTGCTCATCCAATTGCCTGGTCCTTGTTATATTATTTTTGTCTTATTTTTAATGTTTATGGATTAGTCGGCAGGTTGGCTGCACCAAGACGATGACGTTTGCAGTGCAGAACGCCATACCGCACGTGGATGAGCTGGTGCGGGAGTACCTCGTGTTTCGCGGCTTCCCCAAAGCCCTAGCCGCCTTCGACAGTGACAAACGCACCGACAGGCTCAAGGGCTTCCAGGTGCGCACCCACACCGCCCACTCTCCTTCTTTTCTTTGTTAGCTTGGCGCACAGCTTGTGTGCTTCGCGGTGCCGTTAGTGACACTCGAGAGCGTTGTGGCCGGTGCGCAGGTGTCGAAAGTTGTGGACGCGCTCATGTCCTGCGTGCAGGCGCACTCGGCCGATCAGCTGGAGGAGCTGTGGGGCTACCTCGAAAGCCGCTTCTTCATTCGACCATCCGAGGTGTGTCCCTCCTCCTCGCAAAGCTGTGGTACCTCCTAGCCTGCTGCCGTAGGATTCATCGCCCTGCCTTTGCGTGTGTGCAATCACAGCCATCATTGGCCGCAGCGGTGCGAAAGATGCGATTGTCGCTACGACGCTACTACCTCATCTATGCCGTAACCAACCAGCGGCTGGACAAAGTGACGGTCCGTACCACTCGGCTGCTGCCCAGGCAAAACAACAAAGAATTCAATCACTTACACCTGTGGCCTGCATTCCCCACCACAGGAGTACTTCGGGCTTTATGGTAACGAATTGTACACAGACCCCGAGTGGAAGAACTGGTTTGGTACTACCGCACTTGCACTCGGCTCCACAACAGCAGCAACAACAGCAGTTCTGACTCGATCACGCTCGCTCGTGTCAGCTCTTCCGTTCGTGAAGAATCCAGAGGCCGACGACGTGTTTGCGCCCTACTTCCAGAAGCAGTGGTCCGAGATCTTCGCCCAGTCTTTGCACAACTTCCTCTCCTCCGTATTCCAAAACATGGGTACAGCGCCGCCCGTCGTTCATCACCACCTCCTCCCCCCGCCCGATCGATGGCGCACCGCCGCTCACTGACCCTCGACCCCCTTTTCGCGTGCGGATGTATGTGCGCGGGTGCAGCTCTTCCGCGAGTGCTCAACTTCAACCTGGAGCGGCTCAAGCGCAAGCAAATGGAGAGCGAGATCGAGTACCTCCACAACGAAGTCCAGCGACTGACCAAGGAGCTCGACGAGGCCAACGCGACTATCAGCTCTCTCTCGCGGGTACGAGGGCAACACGGCACACACCACCTCGTGGTTGTTATTCACCCGCTGGTTACATGTCGACAATGACAGCAACGAGGCAGGAGCACCGAGGGCAACAACGGCTCGCGCGACAGTGTTTCCGGGCAGGTCGTGACGCCCATGTTGCTCAAGCACGTGTCCTCCGACTCCATCGAGCGAGCCAAGAAGAAGCTCGGGGAAGAAGGTGCGGCACCAGCTCCCTCAGACATTGCGTGGATCCACAGCGAGAAGCTTACCGCCGCCACGACACCGCCGCATCCCTGCGCACAGAAATGAAACTGAACGCGGCGAGGAGGAAGTGGGCCGACGAGACTCTGCAGTCGTCAATACGGTCAACAGACCGAGAGACCATTGAAGGTACCGCTGCAGCTATATATTCATCTGTCTGTCTACCTAGTTTGTTTATTTCTATGTATATTTCTGTATATGGATTTTATATATGTATATATTCAGCATTGATAGAAGTGGTGGTAACCTTGTTCTCTGCTACCCCAAAACTGTGACGCGCAGTGGTTCACTCGCCGGACACGGGCGAGGAGACCTGGGCACCGGTCTTCGGCAGCCGGCGAGCGAAGGCTCACAAGAGAGTGCCACAAGTCATTCACCAGGTACTGTGGCGCCTAGCGTCAAGTGATAAAGATCAGGACCTGCAATATCTCATATGTACGTGCGTGTGTGGCGCCTGGCGATGGTGGTGGCCGTATCATAGGAAGTATTTACGGGCCACAATACGCCCATCAGCCGCTGTCGCTTCTCGTCGTCCGGCGACTATGTGGCCTCTGCATCGACCGACGGCACCCTCCGGTACACAATCGGCCGCCCACCACTCGCTCGGTGCCCCCAGGACAACAGGCTGACGTTACTCCCCTCCCCTTCCCCCACTGCCTTTAGGATCTGGTCGCTGGAGTCGCAGCAAGGCGCCAGCGCGGATGACACCAAGAACGCCACCATATTCTGCTTCACCGAAATCCTGTCTCTCGCTTGGGAAACCAAGAGCGATCGCTTGGTACAAAGCCCCTAACTCCTGCCGTCGTGTGCTATGTCTTGTGTCGCGTGTGTCGCGTGTCCGTGTGCCGTGTGCCGTGTGCCGTGTAGTTGCTTAGCATCTTTACCCTGCATATGTGCAGCTCTTCTGCGGCACGGCCGACGGTCGCGTCAAGCTGTGGAATCCCAACAACGTGGCCATAGGCGAGATCAACACGGACGCAGACTATCCACGGTACCACCGCATTCACGCCAAGCAATGATGCCATACACTGACGCGCTGCTATATGGTCGCACCACCAGACTTCTCGACATTGCGTGTAGCCCGAGCGATTCCGCATTCGCCACCGCCGCTGTTTCGAGCGACGGTAGCGAAGGTGTATTCTACCTCTACAATTTTAAGACGCTTCAGCTCGAGGTAACCACCCAGATGTCGAAATGTCTTGTTTGACGTGAGACCTCTCTCATCTTCCCTCTGCTCCCGCTGCTGACTTTTCGGTTGGTTGGTTGGTTGGTCCTAACGCAGCGCAAGGTCAGACTAGAAGCTCCTGTGGCGAGTCTTCACTTCAATCACAACGGCTCCTTACTTGCCGCTGCTGGTTTGTTCCTTAGGACAACACACACCACACACCACACACCACACACCACACACCACACACCACACACCACACACCACACACCACACACCACACACCACACACCACACACCACACACCACACACCACACACCACACACCACACACCACACACCACACACCACACACCACACACCACACACCACACACCACACACCACACACCACACACCACACACCACACACCACACACCACACACCACACACCACACACCACACACCACACACCACACACCACACACCACACACCACACACCACACACCACACACCACACACCACACACCACACACCACACACCACACACCACACACCACACACCACACACCACANACACACACACACACACACACACACACACACACACACACACACACACACACACACACACACACACACACACACACACACACACACACACACACACACACACACACACACACACACACACACACACACACAATTAAAGCGTTCTAATCCAACCCCTCGTCGCGCTGGCCTAACGGCACACAGGCCGAGATGGCGTGGTGCGGGTGTACGACATGTCCACGAACTACTCGCCCATCATGCAATGGAAGGCCGACGAGGCCGAGCTCTCCTGCGTGCGATTCAGCCGAGACGAAACCGCCATCTACACCCTTGGCACAGACAACAAGGTACGACCACTACTACCACTCATACTACGCGCGTGTCGTGTTGCGCTCGCTCTTCTTATTTCTTCTTCTGCTTCTTCTTCTTGACATCGACAAGATCAACGAGTGGAGCATCCACAACATCGGGAAGAAGGTTCACACGTACGACTGGGAGGACCGATGTTCGTTTGCCGACATGGCCTTCGACTGGGAAGGCACCCACTTCGTGGTGGGCGGCAAGACCGGCGCACACGTCTACTCGGTACGATCACTCACACGTCTCGAGGGGGGGGGTTGTTGCGTCGTTTGCGGCCTGCCTGCCCTCGCTTACCCCCCCCCCACCTTCAAACCCACCAGGAGGGCGAGTCTGTGCCTCTGGCCAAACTGTCGGGTCACTCCAAGCCCGTGACGACGGTACGACCCTCAGACGCCAGCAGCGTCTTACGTTCTTTTTCGCTGACACTGTGTGTATGTGTCATGTGCTGTGTGTGATGCGCAGGTGGACTGGCATCCGACCAACAACACCATCGTAACTGGATCGCTCGACACCTCCGTGCGAATCGTGACCCTGGCCTGAGCTGTTGGTGTTGTCTTAGTTGCTCTCTGGCCAAAATTTTATTTCTTTTTGATTTCTTTTGGGGGCCAAGCTGCTGCAACGGCACAATCGCGGACGTGTCTCAACTGCCACACCAGCGGACAATCGCGCGCCATCATCAAACCTCTTCCATTCATTCAATTCACGCGAAAGTTCTTTTGCCGATTCATACTTTGGGGCCATCCCAGCCCCAATTTTAAATCATTCCAATATTTTAAGTACTCGAATTAAAAAATCGCAATGGATCCCTACGAATGGGGGCGGGAGAGATCTCAGCCACCTCCACCCCAACAACAGCACCTCTACAGCAACGGCTCGAATCCCACGCGCTCGCCTCTGCGCCCGTCATCGCGATTTTCCAGCTACAACGCGGCACCTCCCCCATCTTCGTCCATTCCGCACCACAGCCCCAGCCACCAGACCACCTCGTCGTCCCTCTCGTCATCTGCATCGGAGGAGAAGACCACCAATCGAGGCCGCGAGCGCACACATCAGGCCGACAGCCGCTCGCAGAAACAGTCGTCCGGCAGCCGAACCAGAAGCCGCGTAGTGGCTCGCGACTTGATGAAAGATCTCGACGAAGAAGATGGAGCCGACGCGGGTGCTGGTGAGGCGGAGGATCAGACCTCGCGCGAGCCAAGCCGCAGCAGGGAGGACAAGCGCTTCAGCGGCAGCCACCACAACAGCAGAGAGCGCGACCGCTCGTTGGTGCTCTCCACCGCTTCCGTGCCCGCGCGGCGCCGCGTAGCCACGGCGCCCTCGACCGAGTCTGGCAGCACCGCCCTGCAGCTGCCCGACGAGGTACCTCTCCTCTTCTCTTCATCCTGTCTTTATTTATTAATCAATTAATCAATTATCATAAAAAATTGATATTATTAATGTTCGATTATTTATTTATTTATTTTGCACAGAGGATGCACGCGGCGATCGCGAGAGCGAGGGAGGTGCTGGCCGAGGAGGACCTGGTGCTCGATCAGTACACGGCCTTTGCCCAGCTCCTCGCCACCTTCCACGAGGAAGACCCCGACGTACGCCCTCACAACACACCTCACAAAAAACAACATAAAAGAAAAGAAAAAGAGAAAAAGAAAAAGAGAAAAAGAAAAAGAGAGAAAAAACGACCCACGGCACACGGCACACAACTTCCCTAATGTGGTGGACCCAACGTGGATGACCGCCGCTGAACTTCCCTCCCCCCATTCCCTCTCGTCGACGGTGGCCGATCCGCCGCTCTGGCCCCACTGGGTCTCTCTCACGCTCCGCGTCGATCGGACACCGCCCAAACACAGCCGGCGGACGAGGGCGAGTGGCGCGAGGGCTGGGAGGAGGACCTGCGCGAATGGAAGGAGGAGGGACGCCGCTTCGCCGCCCACGAACCCGATCTCTGGTACCACCATCTCACCCCTCACATTGTCCTACGCGACTACCACGGCCACCACGACCAACCCTGTTCGGAAACCAAGGTTTTTCGTGACCTCGCTGTTGGCGACGAAGAACAAGGAGCTCAAACGGCTGCGCTGCAAGCTGGCCTTTGTCAACACCTCCCACACCTCCTACAAGCAGCGCATCGCCCAAAAGATCAAGGTACCCTTCACCATGCCGCGTGTGTCGTGTGCGTGTCGTGTGTGTCGTGTGTGTCGTGTGTGTCGTGTGTGTCGTGTGTGGTGTGCGTGTCGTGTGTGTCGTGTGTCGTGTCGTACTGATCGAGGGTGGGCAGAGCCTGTTGGACGACAACGAGGAGCTGAAGCAGCGGCTGGCGTATCACGGGGACGAGGGCGACTACGACGACGGCGCCCGTGGCGGCGGGGGCGTGCTGCGACTGCCCGCGCAGACTGTCGGCGACAAGAAGCGCCGCGATTACGACCGTCTCCTCGACTCAGTGAGCGTACTCAGCCGCAAGGACCGAACCAACAAAGGTACGCGTGCGGTCGTGTGTGTTGTGTGTGTCGTGTGCGATGTGTGCGGCAAGAGATTCACGTGTCACCCTCTGGCGATAGATCTGGACGTGCAGCTGCGCGTTGCGTGGGACGAGCTCGCCGCGGAGAACCGGGCGCTGCGGGACCTGCTCCAGAAGAAGGAGCGCGACGCCGAGGCCCTCACCAAAGAAATCACCCACGTACGCGCCTCTCTCTCTCTCTCTGGTGTGTCGTTGGTCGTAGGTCGTTGGTCGTGCTGATGGGTGCGGGTGCAGGTGCGTGCGGCGCTGCTGCAGGCCGAGGCCGAGCTGCAGGAGACCACGGGCAAGATGGAGGTCATGCGCCGTCGCGTCGCGGCCCTCCAGCAGCGCAACGAAGAGCTCAGCAACACCAGCACCACCGCCACCACCAACAGCAGCGTCAGCCACTACGACGACGACCACCACCACCAAGACTCCCGCGAACAACGGCGGACCGGCGGCGGCGGTAGGCGTCCGTACGTGTTCAACTACCGTCAGCCGCGGCGCGACCCCAACGGGGTTGAAGTCGAGTACGACGACGACGTCGATGTCGATCTGGCCCGCAACGGCGCGGACGGGGATGAGGCGGCCCGGCACCACCACCACAAGCAGCCCACGAACAAGAAGCGTTCGGGCTCGACCGACACCGAGGAGGAGCGCGAGCGCGAGCGAAAACGCGAAAGCGAAAGGAGGCGCGAGAGCGAGCGCACGCGTCCGCGGGCGTCGGCCGCGGCGGCGGCGGCGGATGGGTTCAGTCGCGAGGGCAGCACCGAGGAGGTGGGCGGCCGAGGCGGCAGCCGCGGCAGTGCGGGGCGGCGGCGGAAAGACGAGGCGGCGGCCGCGCCGACGACGCGGCAGAGGGACGACGTCGAGGAGCTCCGCCGGCAGCTCGCGAAGCAGTTGTCGAACGCCTCCTCCTCATCAACGGCAGTCCCTCTGCGGGCGGCGCCAACGTCAAAGAGCGGGCGGCAGGCGACTACCGCCGCCGCCGTGCCCCGCGGGTTGCCGAGCCTGGTGACCGACGACGAAACCGACGACGGCGTCGACAACACGCGCGCTCGTGCGGCGAAGCGACAAGGCGGGCGGCACCGCCACGTTGAGGAGGCGGCCAACGGCGACGATGGTGGCAACGGCCACCAGCAGCAGCAGCAGGAGGAGGTGGAGGAAGAGGGCACGGAGAGCAGCGTGCTGCAGCGGGACCGGGCGGTGACGCAGGAGGTGGAGGACCTGTTGGCTCGGCTCAGCAGCCTGCGCCGGGCCACAACCACCACGGCTTCGTCGAATGGCGCCGCGGCGGCCGATGCCGGCACACAGACCAACAAGGCTCAGGCGCGGGGCGCGAGGCGAGGGGAGGCGAAAGCGGCGACGGCGACGGCGAAGGCGGCCGAGCAGCAGCAGCAGAAGGGGGATAGGTGGCTGGAGGACGTGGTCGAGCGGCAGAAGCGGCTGCGCAGCGAACTCTCTAACAGCCTCTCGGTCATGGAGGAGCTGCGACGTGGCGAGATGGCGGCAACGACCACACGACACGCCGTGGCGGACCACCACAGCAACGGGCGACGACGTCATCACGCAGGGGAGGAGGAAGAGGAAGAAGAAGAGGATGGGACACTGCCGAACGTGCGCCTGAGCTGGAGCGAAGACGAAGTGGCGGAGGAAACGAGAAAGGGGAAAGAAAAGAAGAAGGCGACGGCAGCGGCGACGAAGAGGAAGCCACCACCGGTGTCGCACAACAAGTATCACGATGATGATGGCGGTGGTGCGAATGGCAACGACGACAGCGAGCTCGATTTTGGCGATGAAGACGAGGAAGAGCTCGACCTCGCGCAGCTCACCTTCCAATTCGACAAGGAGCTCAGCGAGCGACTACACCAACATCAGCGACAACACCGGCCATGACCACCGCCACTACTCGCTGTAGTGGAACGTGTGTAAGAAAGAGATTTGTACGTGTTGTTTGTGTGCTCTTCCATAAATATGTAGCCGTAGTAGTGTGGGATCTCATCACCATCAATCAGTTCTTGTTGGAGACGACGCGGCCGATGGTTTCGTTGAGTTTGATCTTCTGGCCGGGCTGGATGGTCCACTCGAACTCGGGGCTCTCGAAGATGAGCACCACCGTCGAGCCCAGCTTGAAGAAGGCCACCTCGTCGCCCTTGGCGAGCTTGATGGGCTGCGGGTAGATCCGCTCGTAGAAGTTCTGGTTGCCGTCGCCTCGGCCCACCTTGTGCGTGGCCAGGTTGGTCCGGAAGCCCTACAACGAAGCGCAGCGTTCGGTTAGTCGTGCGTGTGCGGTGGTGTGTGCGTGTGCGGTGTGTGCGTGTGCGGTGGTGCGTGTCGAAATGTGCGCTCGGGCGAGCAGGCGGCTACCTCTTCAATGCTGAGAGCGATGGAGCCGACGTTGGTGGCGCCCACGGGGATCAGAGAGTAGAAGCCGTGCTCCCACTTGCCGAGGAGAGCCACGCGCTCGTTCAGGGCGAACAGGCCCTTGATCAAATTCACCACCGTCGGCGCAACAGGGAACAAGTGACCTGATGCAACACCACACACACACACACGACACGACACACGACACACACGACACACACACGAAGTTCAGCGCATGGCGACCAAAGAACTGAGAAGCGGGCAAGTAAGTGAGTACCAGGGAAGTGGCGTCGGTGGGTGACGGTCATGTCGACGGGCGTGTGAATGCCGTGGTAGTCGCCGGGCGCGAGGTAGATCACCACGTGGTAGAGCTTCTTGTCGGGCCGGCCCTGCGCCTCGTTCTTGTCCTGCACCTTCAGGTGCAGCTTCGTATCGCCCAGCAGCGACTCCAGCTCGTAGGTGAGTCCTGTACGATGGAAACGCCTCAGTACCTGTGTGCGGTGGTGTGTGCGGCGGTGTGTGCGGTGGTGTGTGCGGTGGTGTGTGCGGTGGTGTGTGCGCGTGCGGTATACCTTTGATCTGCTCGACCTGCGAGTCCTTGATTTCGCCGAAGATGAGGACGCGGCCGTCGACGGGGCTCACCATGCCGTCGCCCATCGGCCGCACGCCCTCCTTGAGGTGGCGCGTGAAGAACTCGCCCAGGTTCTTGTAGCTCTCCAGCGGGTCCCGCATCTCGTCCAGCTTGCAATCGTACATCCACTAGACCGCACGACACGACACAACACGACACACACGACGAAAAGTGAGCCGCACCGCACACGCGCACCGCACACGGGGAGCGTACGGTCCAGAGGAGGAAGAGCTGGGTGCGAAGCCAGAGGGGAAGCTCCACGTCGTTGGCCTTGCCCCAGAGCGCCGAGATCGCACGCGAGGGAATTGCCGTCAAGAAGCGCATCTGAGATGGTTGAAAAGCATGAGAGTGAATTGATGTTAATGGATGTTATGCAAGTCTCGAGCGAGGTCGGGAATGCCCGATGTGTGAATGATTACTCGTCTTGAAAGGGAAGTAGCGAACCTGGCGAGGGGTGGCGGGTTCGCTTTGGTTGAGGAAGGCGAAGGTGGCCACGCCGATGCCGACGGCAGACCCCAGCAGCACGTACTTGATGACCCGACGGGTTCTGCCCGTCTTCGTCTTGCCGCCATTCTCGGCCGCACGCAGGGGCTTGGCGGCCTCCTCTGGCGTCTTGTCCAGAGAATCCAATCGAATTGGCTCCTTCGGAATCTGCCCTACGTTTTCATTGCCGATCTTGTTGGCGCTGTGGCGCTTGAATGAGAATGAGAAGGGGGTGGTGGATGAGGAGGCTGGCTTGGAGAGGCTGCCACGGGTGATGAGGAGGCCTCCAACGCGATTGGAGAGGGGGCGGGCAGCGCGAGTAGCGGCACTAATGGAAGAGGAAGCGGCCGAAGTGGGGAGACCACACAAGGAAGGGCGCCAGCCCTGGTGCAGAGAGCGAGAAGGGGCAAGTCGGGTGCCGCTTCGCCACATGGTGGAAATGTATCTCGAGAGGTGTTGTGTGCAAACCAGAAATAGTGACTTTGGGG